>JAOQMR010000211.1:8152200-8168238 GCA_027563865.1 Erythroxylum pelleterianum
ATATTTATTAATAATTATTAAATTAATTTTATAAATTAAATTAAAATTGTGATTATTATTTATTATTATTATTTTTGGAGATAGGGTTAAAAATATACAGTACAACTATACAATATGACAATGAACTATTTTGTAATTTAAAAAAATTCATGGACTATTTCATAAATTTAAAAAATTACCTGAAATGGTACCCAGTATTAACCCGTATCAGTATAGTACCATATCAGAACTCAATTCAATACCAAGTTCGGTACGGTATTCGTAACATTGATTATATCATATGGGCTAATATTGTGCTTTTTTGTTTTTAATGCTTCATAGATGGGTGGAAGTCAATGCCAAGTTCTTAAACCTCTAAATAATAATGCAACAACAACTCAAGTATCTCAAAATACAACTGACAATACAGCTCAAACTAGAAGAAAGATTAAATTGAGGGCTAAAGGATTTTCTCCAAGAAAATCTCAAGTTATTGATAACAAATCAAATAAGCATTAAACTTCTAGTTATGATTAAGAATTTAGATAGACAACTTTTGGTTTGATTCAGTATTTTTATTCAGTGTTAATAATGCTCTAGTTGACAATTTGTACATGCTTTGTTTGACAAGTTGAACATTGATTTGGTTGAGTATTTGGAAATGTATTAATTAGGTTTTGGCAAACAATTTGGGCACACTTTGGTTGACAATTTGAACATAGGTTAGTTGTCTTATAGCATATCATTCAAAATTTGAAAAGTTTGGACATGCTTGATTGATAATTTGAAAATTGCTTTCTTTTTTAATGGATCTATTATTCCTTGCTTCCTTGACATAAAATTAGAATGTGCAATTTGTTAATTGTGCCTTTACTTGGTTTCCTTTTTCTTGGTCTCTAGTAGAGGATCTTTTATATTTTTCTTTGATTCATTTACAAAAAGAAGTTAATGGAGGAGCTTTTATATCTTAGTTTCAGTGGTTTATAAGAAGAAGTTGCCAAGGAATTTGATCAGTGTCTATTAAAACATTCAGCACCATTATTTATGTAACATCCATCAAATTGTCATAATATCCAAAGTTTTTAAGTTGCCTAAAAAGAGGAATAACATTTGTTTAATAACTTTTAACTGTTATAAACCAACTTCTATATCAACTTCCAACTCAACTTTCAAAATCTTGCTTTATTAGGACAAATTGTCATAATTAATATTTAAATTCAGCTAATATAACTCTTACGAATATATGACAACGTCTCCATACTTGAGTTAAGTACATTAGATGCCCAAGATATGTAATCACATAGGACCTACAAAATCAAGATTTGAACACAAATATTATACTTATGTTGAATGTGCATTATTTAGATGAATTACTATATAGACTTACTTCTTACAAACAAAAATGCATTTTGCTAACAAGACTCTTACCTTAACGCACATAAGATGTCTGACATAATTTTTTACATTAGCAAATCTTCAACTTGGTTACTAATACTAAATACCTATAAGACACCTACAATTTGAATATTGATTAAAATTTTCTATAATAATGGAATCATTAAAAAAACTATAATTAAACTAACTATAATTAAACTACTTACTTTTATATTAATGTTTTGATAAAATATTGAACAATGTTAGGCTTAACACTTAATATCTATAACTTCATCTTTTAACATATCATATATAACAATAAAAAATATTGAAATTGTTTTACCGTTAAACATAATGCTTTCTCTCAATAAAATTGAGAATAAATACTTTCAACTTCTGTTAAATTATCAAAACAATAGTAAATAACATTCTTAAATCTATTAACGACAACTTTATACTCTTCCCTGTCAAATGTATACCAAGTGCATAAGCAACCAAAGATAAATATATTTTATTTCTGCCCATATTTGTTTATCCTGTGACAATATCATCATATGAATATATTAATACAAGATATCACAAACGAATAATATATTATACCATATCAAATCAAGAACAATAGTAATGAGCAGATTGATCAAGAAAATGTAATAATCAAACAATGAATGCCATCCCTATGAAGAATAGAGTTCTTATCTCTTAATTGAAAGAGATACTACCTCAAGCATCCCTATAATACATGGAAAATTCATTATTCAAAGAATAATATTTGTGACTTTCATATGTAAAAAAGATGCAATTGCTGACGTATAACCATATGCTCGACCAATCATATCTGCGAGGGGCCTAATATACCATACCACCTTCATTAAATCTTCTAATCACATGAAACTAATCCTACAAAGCTGCTTCAATTTCAACAAGTTTAACAGGTCTCCTGAGTACAATATTTTTCATGAATTGGATATGATTCAAGTAGATAGATTGATAAGTAGACAACATAGTAAGCAAAACATGGCTAAATGGTGATTTACGCACAGTCATATGTAACAAAGGCAATCCTAATCAATTCAGTTAGTGAAATTAAATAGGAGAAACACTAATCAGTTCAATGATAATTTTAATTGCTTTTTATTTACCAAACTCTTCATGTGTAACAGTCATATCCATGCTAAAAGTTTGATATAATATCACCTTTAAAGTTGTCTATGAAATTACAAGTGTAATTGAAATTGTATCTTCTGCACACTTAAAATGTTGGCCCCAAAATTTTTTTTAGGAATAAGTATGACTAGATTAATTTTGGAATATTAGTAGTTTGTTTATGTTGGGATTAACTAGTTTGTTATGTGAATAAGGTTTGTGAAGTGGGTTAAATTGAATTTAAGTGTTAAGGTAGTAAGCTTGTATAAGGGGTAGTTTGGGAAGAACACTTAAGTTGTTAAAGTTAAGGCTTACAAGGAGGGGTATTTTGGTCTTTTTTAGCTTCATTAATGAAATAATGAAAGAAAAGCTTTTACTTGTCTTGTTTGAATGAAGTTAACGAAATTTTTTAGAAAAGAAAGGTTAGAGTTTCGGTTGAGTGGGAAAGAAGAGAAGAAGAAGAAGATAGCTTAGGGTTTCACTTTTCTTTGCTTTGAAAGAGTGATTGTAAGAGTTTTTCAAGAAGAAAAAAGAAAGAGGAAGATTTAATCTTCCAATAGAGACAAGAAGCAAAAATCATGGGAGCAGTTTTAAGGTGAGTTGTTTCAAATCTTTTGGAATTTTTGATGGGTTTTGGTTCAAATGGCTTTGGAAAAACATGGGTATGGTTATTCTAGGATCAAGTTCATGCTTTTGTTTTCTTAGGTTTTCCAATTTTAGACTCTCTTTTGATTTGGAGTTTTTGTGATTTTTGAAGAAGAAGAACAAGGGAGGCAAGAGGAGCTAGAGGAAAGGCATCTTGAGCAAGCCTAAAACAAGGGAATTTAAGGTGGGTAACATCTTTATAATTGAGAAAATGAGCTAGTACCATTAATGTCAATAAATGAAATTAAATGCTTTCCAACAACTTTGAAATTGTGCATTTATTACTCTTTAGATTGATATGAGAATATGACATGTGTCTTTTTCTTGTGAATGGATTGTGAGAATGTTTTCATATTGTGTTGATGATTGTAAAGGAATGTGACTTTTGGAAAGAATGTAATAGGTATAAAAATTGCTTTCAGAAATGTGGCATTTTGGCCTATATGTATGAGGAATGTGAAATGTATGCTTATATGGGTTTGTGGTGGTTCCTTAAGTGAGTCAAGTGCACTTGTCTATAGGCTTTTTTTGCCGGTCCGCTAGTGGCATGGAGTTTCCTAACGGACTCCCATAAGTTCACGGCTACACACGACCGCTACGCGAAAATGTGTAGTATGTTTTGTTTGGATCCACCAGAGCCATTTTCGATGTGCTTATGTGATTATGATTTGTAATCATTTGATTTTGATGTATTCGTTATGTTGGTTTTGTGAATTGCTTGATAAATTGTAAATTTTGGAAAACATATGTGGTATGATTTGGTCAACATAAAGTTTGCTTTGGAAAATATGATTCAAGGATTTTTGGCTTGATCTTGGTTATAAATGTGTTACTTATGAGCCGTCGAGCTCACCCCTTCTTTCCTCCCATCCGCAGGGGATGAGCAAGAAAATGAGTAATCGAACCGGGGTCAAGGCATCACTCCCGTTGACTTTTGATTTTGAAGCTATATTTTGTAAACAAAGCTTTAGTTACATTTTTGGAGCAAAATTTATGTTCATGTAGTTTCTTTGAAAATTGAATTTTCGAGACTTTAATGTATTGGGGATAAAAATGCCCACTAAAGCTTTGTAAGAATTCATATTTTGATGTTAATGAAAGATATTCAAGTTTCATGGGTTTGCCAATGCTTGTTTCAAATATGACTTTGTATGCAGTCGTTTAAAACTTGGGGCCAGAGCTTTGCCTCCCGCAAGGGACCTACTCGGCTCGAACGGGGATTAGTCTAGGTTGTGGACATGGCTTAAAGGTGCCGCCCATAGTTGGGACCCACCTAGGACACCTCGCGGGAAACCAAAAAAAAATATATGACTTTGCATTGTTTTTGAAAATGTCCATAAGGGTGAGTTTATGTATGCTGTGTTTTGAGGCAAATTTCTGGACTGATATGGATTGAATTGGATCAAGTAGCCTTCTTGAAAGTTATAGAGGAATTTCATAGCTTTTCAATGAGGAATAATGTGCTATTTTTGGATGTGGGAGTTGAAAGATGGGAATTGTTGAAGTTGGGTGCAAGTGCTATCAAAATGGCCAATTTCGGACAAAAACTTTGGGTGAGTTTTGACCCTCATAGAGCTAGAATTTGTTCTTAAGGTCCTCATAAAAGTTGTAGTTTATGTTATGATCTTTCCATTGATATAAAGTATGATATTTTTGGAGAATGGAGTAGAAAGTTATGAGTTTTGGAAGTTCTGATAATGTTTAGGATGAGATTGTTGGATAGTCACTTTGCCATGGATTTTTAACCCCTTTAGAGACCTAAATTGTTTTTAAGTCCTTCATGGAAATTGTAGAACTTTCTTTTACCTTTACATTGATACCAAATTTGCAAATTTTGGAATTATGAGTAAAAAGTTATGAATGTTCGAAGTTAGGAGGTCGGGTTGAAAGTTTTGCGGCTAGATGGCGCTCGCGAGGGCGAGCGCGCCTAGACGCAGGCTCGCTCGCGCTCGCGACCGCGAACGCTGGGAGATCGCATACAACACGCTGATCTTTGATTTTCTCACCGATTCCAACCTCTCTTCACTCGTTTGGCTATAACTTTTTCGTTTGACCGCCGATTGATCCAATTTTTGAAGCGTTGGATTCCTAAGACATTTTTTTACCTCTCCATAAATATTTACAGCTTTTAGTATTAATTTGAAAATTATGGATAAAATCAAAGTGAAAGGATCGGATAAAAGAGTATGAGTGGATGTTTTTCTGAACAGACTTCAATTTTTTGGCGATATCTTGATTTGTAAAGCTCCAATTGAGTTGATTCTTGTTTCTAAACAAACTAGAGACATAGAACCATAACTTATCTGAAGGAATCGATTTTCAATTTAGGCCCTAAGTCTTTCAATTTATGGATTGAATTCGGCTGTAGTTTCAGTCTCGGTTTAAGTTTAGCTCGGAAGTGTTTTTGGCCAATACTTCTTTTTTTCTGAACCAAATTGAGCATTTTTTGTATCGTTAGAAATGTAAGGCAATGAGGAACAAATGTTGTGAAGAAGTCTTACGAAAATTCCTTTATGAGCTATCCCAAAATCTATTCGGAAGTAAGTGAGATGAGTTCATTTTTTAGGTTTGACTTGGTGTGAGCACACCAACCTTGTGGGATGCACGCCTTAATGTCACATAGGATATCGGCACGTGACTTACGAGGGCGGGGTTCCAACATAAAAAATCACACTTCTCTTAATCCAATCATATTATTTCTCAATTTCAAGTTGGCAAAACATCATGTCAAGGTAACCAAAATCACTTTCACAACAGAGAGAAGAAATATCGTTTAATTGTGTATGAAGAGGAGAAAAATGTTTTTCGATGAAGGCGAAATTAACATGCAAAGAGTAGCAAGATGGTGAGGAGACGGTAGTTAAATAGGTTCACAGATGGTGGACAAGGTGGTGAGTGAGTAGACAGTGGCCATAAATGGCTTCCTTCTGAGATGGGTGAAATTAGATATGTTAAAGTTAGGTATATATTTCATCTTTTAATTATTTTATTAATATTAATTAAATAAAATTTACAAAATTATGAGGTATACATAAATGACATTTGGCATCCTATATGTTAGAAAGCACGTGTGACATGGTTAGCCACGTGAGCTGCATTAACAGAGACACTAACATATATTTGTAAGAAATTAAAAGTTTGGGTATTTAAATGTCACTTTCTAAAATTTTGGTTATAGTTAAAAATTTGTGAAAAGTTTGAGATGGCACCCTAAAACTTGATTTTCTATACCTTGTTTTTAAGTGCTAAGAATGTTATTGTGATTTTAACTAACTTTTCTATACATGTTTTTTTATATAATTTTATCTTTCATCATATAATGTTTTTATAGATATAAAATATGAATTTAGTTTTTACTCTGTTTGATTCCAATCATATTAGTTATCTAGTATTAGTAAATAATTTTTATAATGATATTTAAAAAATATTTTCATGTTTCATTCAACCTTGGTTAAAGATTTCTCAAATAAATACTAAAAAATCATGAAACACTCTCCTTGACCACTTTAAGATTATGAATCTTATATTGACTCAACTACCTCCTTATAATTCTTGTTATACTTAATAACTAATCAATCGAGCTATCCTTGACTAGTATAGTTTATAGGTAATATCAAAACATAGCAATGACTATATAAGATAATTTGAAAATCTTAATTCAAAGTATTATATATACAATAATTACAATGATCATTTCCATAGACCACTAGTAATCTTCCATATGGAATTTTCATTTCGGATAAGTTTAGTAAACTTATTTTTTAACAAACACTCATATGATTATTTAAGTGTATATATATATAAGAAGGAATAAATATCACATTTTCTAGTCTTTGCTCTATTAATGTCCACTATTAACAAAGTGATGATAAAAAACAATTTAAGATAGTACATAAATATGCATAAGATATAATGCTTTTAATAAATTAGTGTCATAACATGCAATTGGCTATAGGGCATAAACTAACAATCTCTCGTTTGCATTATAATTAATAATTTAAATATCTTATACCATATCACCATATGGAGATCTTGTTACAATTTGGATAATGACACAGAGAGAGAATACTATAAGATTCACCCCCTTCTTGCATGTGGCTTAAACATTTTCGCAAACTACTTTCAATTCGGATAAAGACTGGTTCTTGTTAAAAATTAAAAACAATAGGAGCCTGTTAGACGATAGTAGCCTGGTAAAGAATAAGTCCAGTTAAAAACAAAATTTAAAACAGAAGGCGTCTGTTGAAATAAAAGGAACCTCTAGCAAGTTATAAACTGAAGAAACCTATTTTAGAATTAAAGGAATCTCTTGCTGAAATGAACACACACATACAATATAATGTGGAAATATAAAAGGTAAGAGAAGGGAGAGAAGAACATAGTCAATTTATACTAGTTCAACTTACAACTCAAGCTTACATCCAGTTCCTAAGTATCCAACTTGAGTAGTTCACTATGAAAATCTAAGTAGTAATTTGATGAGCTTCTTCAAGCTTACGGTACATATTTTTCAAGGTTCTTAATCCTTACACATTAGTAGTGTTAATCTAGCCCCTATAAGCTCTTAACAGAAAATGAAGTTTGCTCAATATGAGCTGCACTGATGTCTCTCAAAATATTTTCTCTTTCTAAAGAACAAGAGATTTTTATAATGATATCACTTTCAAACGAATTTATGTTATAGCTATATTTCAAAAGTCTAATCTTTGTTCGCAAAAATAGTTGCTCTTCCTTAAGTAGGTTTTTCTTTCAACTAGCCATTACTTCACTTGCATCTTTAGTCAACTGGATGGATTTAATTTCAAATATCTTTGATGTCATCTTTGTCAAAAATCTTCCAGTAATCATGCGGCTAATATATGAATTTCATAATAAGTAGGATCCTTTTGGATAAACCATTTTTTAATAAGGTAAGTTCACAAAGTAGAATTAAGTCAACCACTAGAATTGGTACTATACGGTACCTCTCAAATCACTTTTAACATAAATAGTGGCGGCATTTCTATTTTCATGACTTTCTTTACTCAACATAGCCTACCACTAATTTCTTTACCATACGGTACATTAAGCATAAAGTCATGGAGCTGGTTCTACATTACTTACCTATGACTGGTTAACTACTATTTACGGAGCTAATTCTGCATCGCTTACCCGTAATAGATTAACTGCTATAAACCAGTAGTTACGGAGCTGGTTTTACATCACTTATCCATAACAAGTCACAGAGCTAGTTTTACATCGCTTACTCGAGATTAGTTAACCACTATTTATGGAGTTGGTGTTACATCGCTTACTCATAATAGGTTAACCACTATAAACCGGTATAATACCATGTATAAATCCTAACAATATACCACAGGCAAAAACAACTCATACTTTTTCAATTCAACTTATTTTTGAAATCAATCATGGGAGGATTCAAAATCCTTCAATTTAATGCATAATTTCATTGTAACTTCCAATCATACAAATTTTAACTTTCAATTTACAACTCATATATTGCTAAAGCATAATCTTATGCTAGCAATATTCACATGTAAAATATCACTCGAATAAAACTCAACATAAATGTTCATTTTTTGAAAACTATTTGCATAAAATCAATTTAATGAACACTCATATGTCATCAATTCTTTTACACTCAAAACTTGCTAGTTTCCTTTTCACCACTTCAAAACCCTTCATTTGGCTTTGTTTTTCGATTCAAAAACCTAATATGAGTACATTCAACTCCTTAATACATTTTCTAATCAAACACACCATAAACCATGTCAACTTCATTACTTTCCATAGACACTCCATATACTAATTTTTCTCCAAATACTAACATAACACTTTATTTAATAATTCCAATACCCTAAATACACTTAATGGCCATCTTTAATCACATTCACATGGGTATTACTTCATAACCATATTTTAATACTAAAAATGCCCTTAAGGTTAAACTTAACATATTATACATTAAACTCTTCCAATTCGATTCCATTTGATTTCTAACACTTAAAACTAATCTAATTTCACTTCTATCACTTTTTAATACACCCATTTAAGCCATAAATTTTTATCAACAATTTTTTACAAAATCATGCACCTTAAACCAAATTTCAATCAAAACTAATTCTAAATCAATTCTTTTTCTTTACTTTACTTCATTAGCATTAAAATCATGCTATAAACATCATAAAACATCAAAATAGGACTTTGGATCATATCACATTAACAACCATAGCCATTGCCAAAGATTCATCCAATCATTAATCTTAAATCATCAAATGAAAAAATAAAACATTTTAGGTAATAGATCTCACCTTTGACCAAGTTTGACCAAGGTTCCATACACTAGATTCACTTGATTTTCTTCTTCCAATTGCTTCCAATGTAATAAAACCTTAATATCTCATTAAAAGGGTGCAATTTACACCATCAAAACCAAATCCAACATGTAACCAACAAATCAAAATTTTCAACGCGATTAGTAAGCTTACCAACCCATTTTCTTCTTCTTCTTCACTTAAATGGCTATGGAACTTTATTGGATGCTTGATTGGAGGTAGAAGAGCATGAAAAATGGTTTGGATAACTTCTCCATGGCCATAGCGAAACCTCTCTCTTCTCTCTTGTCCTTTCTCTTTTCTTTTTTTCCCTCTCTTTCTCTACATTTCTCTCATCAATGGCCAGCCACCAACATTTAAAAAAAATGAAGGCTTTTTAATTACAAGTTTGCCCTTGTTTCCGTTATAATTACACCTTTATCCTTAATAATATCTTATAATTACAAGTTAACCAAAATGTCTCATATTTACACTTTTACCATGCCACTTGTCACCATTCAATTAGTTCTCTTTTAATGACTCATCAATCCACTAACTTCTTGTAAAAATACCAAATTTTCATTTAACGAATACTAAAAAAGAGCACATTGCCCCTTAATGAATTTAATTCTTAATTCACCAACTAACCAAATTAAATCTAAAAAATATTCCATAATCATCTTATCATCAAATTGACCGTGAAATACTCTAATTAGGGTTAATACTTATTGATTGGATGGTTTAAAAAAATTCAAATGAGTTTAAAATCATCAATATCCATTGTTTTCCAAAAAGGGCATTTTAAGTCATAAACTTTCAGAATTCTCAAAATCTATCCGATTGGACTTATTTTTAACCCATTTCAATATCATTAGACTTTAATCCTATTCTAGTTTTTTTAATTTCAGAGTTGAGTTCCCAAAATCATTATTCTAGCAAAAATACTATTCACCCAGATTCACTATTAATCTAAAAATATTATTCAACAAAATTGTCCGAATTTCATTCAGAAGTCTCACCTAAATTGTTAAAACACATTTCAGGGCTTTTAAAGCTCATTCGGACTCATTACGTAGCTTTTTGGAGTTTTTGAAAATTTTTCAAAAAAAATTTAGTTGGGTCCAAAATCATCTCTAGTCTATCCGTGATCTTCATTATAACCTCAATAATTCATTTAAACGCTTAAAATACTGTAGTATACTATACATAGAGTATACTCTATAAAATGCATATACACATATTACACAGTACAATAATCGAACTAGGATATTACAGTGAGCATAAGACCGAAGTGTGAAATAGTTCACAACAATATATCAAAGACATTTAATGGGACATTTAATGGGTTCTTTTGTCAAGCCCCGTACAAAAAGCTTGATTAATATGTTAGAGAATATCTTAGTTGCCTTAATGACTCAGATTTATGTAAAAAGGGATGTGAAGCTCAAATCTATTGATGATATATGCCCAAGAGTGAGGAAGAAGATAGAGGTTGCTTAATGTAAAGCAAGGCATTATATGATAAAGACAAATGAAAATTTGGCATTCAAAGTTAGGCATTTTGTAGATAAGTACATTGTTGATTTAGAAGGATGAGCTTATCACTATGAACTTTACAATTCAACAAGAATCCCATATAAGTATGTAATAACTTGTATATCATATCAAAAGGAGGATATCAATGCTTACATGAGAACATATTATAAGAGTGAATGTTATTTAAAGAGTTATCATTATGTTATATAACTCATTAATGGTTTAAAATTTTGGTCAAAGACTTAAAACTAGTAACTTATATTACCTCTTTTGATTAAGAAGATGCCTGGAAAACCCAAAAAGGATAGAAAAAGAGATAAAAGTTAATAGTCATTAAATTCAAACAAATTTACCAAGATAGGAGTAACTATAAATGCCATCATTGTTATAAAATCGGACACAATAAAAGAGTGTGCAAAAATAAGGTCAACTATTAAGGTTGCATTAAATTGTTAAGGTGATTGTAAATTTTTTTTTTGTTTACCTTCATTTTAAATGCAGCTTAAATGTCAAATTGTTCATTACAAAGTGCATATGTATAATGCAACAAAAAAGAGGAAGGTTGCCATTAGTGGTCCAAAATTTTAGTCGAAAACTAAAAACTTGCAACCTATATTACCTTCTTTGATTAAAAAGATGTCTAAAAGACACTAAAAGGCTAGAAAAAAGTGAAGAGTTACGATATCTAAACAAATTTAGTAAGTTAAGAGTAGTTATAAGATGTCATCATCATTATGAAGTTGGTTACAATAAAAGAGGATGTAAAAATAAGGACTAACATTCAAGACAACCTAAAATTGTTAAGGTGATTATAAATTTTATTTGTTTTCTTTCATTTGAAATGTGGCTTAAATGTCAAATTGTTCATCACAAAGTGTACATATATAATGCATCAGAAAAGAGGAAGGCCGCCAAAAAATCAAGTCCCTTCATCTAATATTGAGAGTTATCTAATTAGAAAACCCACTTAATCAGGATCTGCAAGGTCAAATATTGTATCGCCTATCTTAAGATGCGATAAGAGGATAGTTAGTGAATATTCACATATAATTTCAAGTAATTTACATCAAATTAGTTAACAACAAAATTATTCGTATTTCTACAAGAAACTAGAGGATATAGAGTAACATTTGGAGAAGTTAGTAGGAACATAAATTTTGTGGTTTGTTACTTGCAGACATTTTTATAATGCTTATGTGCAATTATATCGTAAATGATATCATTGTGCTTTTTTAGTTTTGATATTTCATAGATGGGTTGTAAGTTAATTTCAAGTACTAGAACTCTAAGAAAAAATGCAAATACAACTCAAACTTCTCAAAATACAACTGCTAAGACAACTCAAACCAACAGAAGGATTAAATGATGATGAGAATATCAACTTCAAAAAAATCCCAAGAATTGCGTAGGTTATGATTTGGTTGAGAAAGTAAATATTGTATATGTTATACTTTGGTTGAGAATTTGGATATTATTTTGTTGATTGGTTACTTGATATTGTTGGAGTAATTTTTTTTTAGAAATTAAAAATATATTAAAGAATAAAGGGTTAACAACAAAGGAGTCTGCTAAAGGACCCTTAAAACACTGGCAAACCCTTAAAACACTGATCCACTAATTAAAACTATCACTGCCACATACAAAGCAAACAACTAAAAGACTTAGAACAAAATGACGACGCAGTGAATCCCGAGTATATCATTGTTCAATTGTATAACCATTCTCTTCTTTCTCAACAGTTTCAGAAGTTTCTCGATTGGGAATGGGTGATGGCGAGATCTGGCGAAGGTGTCGACTTTGCTATACCTCTCTTCTGCTCTTTCTATGTCTGCACTCAATGAAGCTTGTCTTAGGTAAGTCTCGTCGTTAGTAGCTCTTCAATTCTTAGCATTTTAAGGCAATCTAACCTTATTACCGTAACTCTACAGACATGGCTAACCAAAGGAGTGAGCGATGCACTCTGAGGGAAGCTCTCTCAGGTAGGTATCTCCATTTGTTTTGCTCTTTTATGCTATTTGATTTCATTGTAACTTAGCTTCTGACAGAGGGAAAGCTATACCGAGAGCTGAGAAGGGAGTACTACTCTGCTTTTAACAGGTGAGTCGCGAACTCCTCTTCCTTGTTTTTGTTCATAGAGGCATGATTTGTCATTAATTTTCTTGAATGATGAATGTTGGAACAGTAGATAGAAAGAACTCTGGTTTAGCATTACTGAGAAATTAGGAGCAAGGACTGGATTCTCTATGTGAGAGCTATTCCTTTACTACAGTGGGAGTTCAACTGATTTGTAATCAGTTGTTCTCTTATGCTAGCTATGATAAGCTCAATAATAGAGGGTAGGGAAGTAGACTTTTGTTCAAATCTTCTGTAGTTTCTCTCTTTCCAAATTTCTTGACTGCATGTGGCCATTGAGATTAGAATCACTGCTATATCAAATTTTGACACAAGTAGATGGGGTAACTCCAATAGTATTCTATAGAGATTGTTCGAAATTGGATCATCAGTACTTAGTCTTAAGATTTTTGCCCATATTTCTTTAGAACAAACACACTCAAAGAAGATGATCTCTAGTCTCTTCCTTTAGATTACATAGGATACACATCTTTGAGGAGGGTAGGAATTGTAGCCTATCCATTGTGCTGAGTCTATTCAACACTGCTAGTCAAAGCAGAAAAATAGTTTTAGGTCTAAGAACCTTATTCCAAACCATAGAGTACAAAGTCCCCTCCCTCAATTTCTTAGCTTCCTTTAATGTTATTTCTGATACTGGGATCCCTTTCCACAAATAAGTATCCTTTTCTCCAAGGCTTCTGAACAGTGGAATGGACAGAAGTCTAGTTTCATCAATAGATAATAACCAACTTTCATTTATAATAATTTCTTTGAGCTTTGTATCCATAGGAAACCTTACCAGTAGGGTTATTGCCATCTGATTTTGAAATAATGCACCTTGCCCAGTCCAATTATTATATCATAAGAAAAATCGTTCTCCAGTCCCTATTTGACAAGAGATATTTTGTTGTAGTTCATTCTTCATCCTTCTGTGGGCTTTACATCTAATTCATCCCCGGCATAGATTGCTTAAGCGTTTGCAAAAACTTGTATTGAATATCAACCAAAAAGTAAATAAAATGAATATCACCCGATAGTTGATTTGGAAAGGTAAGGACAAAAATAAAAGAGATGCAAAATTAGGAAAGGGAAAGGAATTCTGATCTCAGACCTCAAAGAAATAAACCGGTCGTTTTTGTTGAAAACACATGATTAAACTATTTCATCTTTTCTTTTGTCGAAAGCCATAACATGGGATTACCGAAGCCTCTTCCCCGGCCCGACCAACTTCTCTTCTTCAATACTCAATTTCACCTTTTCTTTTGATACGATTGTTCTTGTTATTACTGAAAGTAACATTCTTATAGAAACTATACAGAGAATATCGGTTTCTGCAAGGTTATTACGTTTTGTAATTTAACATAGAGATTAAAATGTTTCAAGATATCTTGATGTTGAATCGTTTGCGAGCTTTGAAAATTGATTTAAGCCTATTTATTCTTGTTTCTACACTTCTGTTATCCTTTTTTTTTACGGGTATCAGTTGATTCAGAATCAAGCAGTGTATGATTGCTGCTTTGATAGCCCCGAAAACGTCTCATCTTTCTTTGAACGTATGCCAATTCCCAACGTGTATATATATATTAACCCAGTGGGTTGGTGTGGGTGGTGCATGCCCTCATCGCTTAACCAAGAGGTTCCGGGTTCGATCCCTATCCTTAGGAATATAACAAACTCCTGGGCCAACGGCAGCCCCCGAAAGGGGTGTATCAGCACCGCAAAGGGGGATTAGTCACCGGCTTCGACCCAGTGGACACCTCCTGGAAGACAAAAAAAAAGAGAGAATATGGGTTTGATTCTACGTGATCAAATCATACATGCTGCTCTTAGATAATATACATTAATTTATAAATTTAAATAAATTTTTATCTATGGTTATTTAATTTAAATATGTGATTTATTTTAAATATGTGAAAATCACATATCTTCTATAATATACATGTAAAAATTACATAAATGTAAAACATCATGACAAAAGTCGTAAACAGGTAGTAAGCAAGAAAAATGAGCTTGAAAAGGTTGAATTATTCAAATCATGAATCAGCTTTTTATATACAAAACTTGTAATAAATTATCATAAAATAATGACTCTCTAATGTATTAATAATACAATTAATCTCTTAAACATCTGCTAACACAACTTAATCAAGTCTTTTAACTTAAGAACAAATCCTATTTTAATCAACAATAAGTAAAATTATATAATTTCTACATTAATCTCTAATGTAAAAATCATTAACACCTAGCGGATCTTTTAAATACATGAATTTCTTCAATGGTAGTGGCATGGCATTACAGTACTCTATCCTAATTTTTTCTTTTGCAGCTCTCTCTTATGAAGTGATGGTAGGTCTATATGTGTCTTGTTATGCTATAATAAACTTAATTTTTTCTCATTTCAATAGTTGATTGAATTATCACAGTAGATACTAGTTGTCTTTGCTTGAGCTTGCTTTATATCAACCAAGATCCTTCGTAACCAGACAACATAACAAGATGTTGATGTAACAACTATATATTCAACCTCTGAAGATGATAGAGCAGTAGATGGTTATTTCGTTAAACTCCACGAAATAGCATATGTGCCCACAGTGAATACATAACTCGTAGAGCCCGATTGGTTGAGCTTTTATCAGTAAAGCTTTTATCAGTAGAGCTTTTGTCAGTAGAGCTTTTATGATAAGAGCTTTTTTTAAAAGCCAGTTGTCTGTTTGGCTGTCAATTAAAAAAACAGTTTTTTTAAAGGAGCTTCATACAGTAGACTGTTTGGCAACATAAAAATCAAAAGCACTTTTATTAATTGTAACTATATTTTATTTTATAATAAAATTATTTATGCTAAATAATTTTTAAAGTATCAATTCATATTTTTTCTGTAAATAATTTTGACTTATTAAAAGATTATTGATTATTAGATAATATAACAATTTTATGT
>JAOQMR010000211.1:8257281-8267399 GCA_027563865.1 Erythroxylum pelleterianum
TGATATATTATCGAAAGTGATATAGATACGAATGTACTGCTATGGACTATTTGAGGAACGTAGGGATATATATATATTAGAACGTACAAGTAGAGTGCAATGAAATTATAACCTTGTTATGATCATAAGAAGAGGAGATTGGAAACGGGATCCAACATTTAACCCATCTATTCCTCTCCAATTTATCCAGAAGTTGCTGATTATGAGAAAGTATTCAAAATGAATTATCCCCTAATTAGGCAACGTATCCATCCTACTTCCACTAAAGCCAAGTCAACCAAATCTCCAAAGTCCAATCATTCAAAGCCTTCTGACCCATCGCCACCATATACTAAACCCACTAAACTTATTTTCTCATAGACGAAACCTTTGCAAATCAAAGCTCCACCTTCTTCACCACCAAAACCTCAACCTTTTACATCTATTGAGAAAGATAAAGCTCCTCAATCAAAGTTCATAATAACTTTAGCACTTGCATCTATTCTATTTAAAGAATGCTCAGAATTCAAACATATCTCAGTAATCTTCTAAGATATTTGAACCATCTTCAAAAGTGTCTGAATAATTTGTTGATTTATCTAATTTCTCTCAGATTATGATGACTATGCTTGAACGAACTGAAGTTGAACTAGATATTAGTGAAGCTGAATCAATAGGAATTGAACCATTCAGAACCTCCCCACCAGTAGTACAAGTACTACCAACCAGACCTACTTCAGGTCCATGGTTTACCTTTGATGATCTTCCACCCAAGAAATGATGTGAACGTCTCCATAAATTTGGAGCATGAATTGATTTACAAATGACTCGATCAAATAATCCATTAAAGAATATTTTGTCTAAGTTACTTCTCGATTTACTGGTATTTTACGAGAATCATGGCAAAGTTTAGATGATTATCACAGACTCCAATACATACAAGTTACATCTGCTGGACTACTTCTTGGAGTGATTCATAAAGAATTCATTGGTGATTTTCAGCTCATTGACAAACAAATCAAGCAAGAGTATTTTGATATGAAATGTTGTTCTCTAGACAGACAAGATTTACAAAAGCATTTCCAACGTATGATGGAACATTATTATCTTCTTAATGGCTTCAATGATTTCAACCTCCATTATACATTCATCTCCTCCTTACTAGATGAACTACAACCTGAATTATAACGAACCATGCTACATTTTGAAGAGATATGAGGGATCTATCTCATAGGGAAATATATCAACTAGTTTTAGCTTCACTTGATAAGCTTTGTGACTAGCAAATGTTTTTCCAAAACATGATCAAAGATGGTTCCTTTTTGAAAAAGGCTTGTAAAAAGCCTTACTTGAAGATCAAGTGTAAGAAGAAAAAAGACTGTGAATGTTATAAGAAAAAGAAGCATCGTTATAGAAAATTCTCCTATAAGAAATCCCACATATCCCATATTTCTCATTAAGGAAATTCTAAGCCCTTGAGACGAAAGAAATGACGCCAATTTGACATATTCTTCAAATGAAGAAATCCTCAAGCAGAGAAGGTAGATTGATGCTTTATTTATGGCAAGTCAGGACATTATGCTCGTCAATGTGCTAATAAGATAAAAAGGGATGCCAAACTATTGGATTCCATTGATGAAAGGACCCAACCTAGAGTTCCCCTTCTAAAACCCAAGTGATGCCCTCCCAACGACCCCACAGTAGCTCTCCAATCGATATCTAACTCAACCGAAGGGTTCCCATAAAGCCAAGCCAACTATTAAAAACCTTTTATATTTTAAAAGTTAAAAGCATGGAAAAAGTGAGTTTTTTTTCAAATCATTTTATTAAAAATTTTGGTAGCACAATGAATGCATTTTGACATTCCCAAAATTTTCAAATGCCATATAAAATTTCAAAACATTTCTATGTAAGTTTCCGATCATGTATCTCATACATAATATATATCAAATTTACGCAGCGAAAAATAAAACAGAACCTAAAAAAAAACAGATCCACTCATGCATATAGATATAGAAAACAAAAACATAAAATGTAAGATGTTTACATACCTTTCCAATGATCTCCTTCGTTCTTTAACCTTTTCCGTGTTGAGTTGTCGTAAACCACAACAATAACATAAACCGTCTCTAATGAAAGTCCACACGAAGATAGAAGGATGAAACCTCATTAGGAGATGGTTAGAATTCTTTCTTTGTGTTAGTAAAGACAAGAACTCTTGTGAGACTTAGAGAAAAAAAAAGAGTGTGTGTGTAAGAAAGAACCTTTCTTTCACTTATGTCTTACACAAGATATATGAAAATCATCTCTATTTTTTGCACCATTTGGCCTTCCATAACCCCCATCACTAATGGAGAGTTATGAGAAGTTAATGGTCATGAATAGCAGTGGAAGTTATAGGAAGTTAATAACTATGAATAACATGCATTAATGGAAGTTATGGGAAGTTAGTGAACATAAATAGCATGCATTAATGGAAGTTTGGAAAGTTAATGGCCAAATTGGCAGCCAACAACACTTGTTTCTAACTCATATCTTGAATCACCATTCAAGACCATTTTATTCATCCTCCTGATCTCCTATGTGTGTGACCCCATTAGGTTCCCGGTTATGTTGGACACTTAAATTAACACTTAATTCAAGTAAGTCAAGAGCGGTATTTAGCAACATGTCATGACCCCCAATTGACTAGAAAGTTAGTGGTTTAACTATGAACCCTTCCATATGCCATGTTGCTATACAATTCATCCTTTCACCATCTATACCCTTGGTTCACAGTATGATCAAAGTGTCAACCCCCACTAGACTGACTACTTCACATCTAGTCTAAGTGATATTAGATCTTATCCTGAAGATCTCATTACTCTATGTATCATTGAAGACTCTCTTCATGACACATATCTGCTCTAGCTAGAGACTCCAGAGTAATGACCCTAATAAGTGGCTGTGGGTATCAACTCCTTCTATCAGGAGTGATGAATTCTTTATTGGCTACTTAATTACCTTCGAATACCTTAAGCTATACCCAATCACCACCCTATGAATAACCCCTGAAAGGCACCGATGAATGGAGTCAAAGCATAGGATCAGTATCCGAGATATCTTTGAGCACCTCAAGTCAAAGAATACTTGCACCATTGCTCTGATGAGACTATCATTGACACTAGAATAGAATATTCATATGATTGTCTCATAGTAGGTCAATCCAATGTACTTACTACCCTTAGTAAGCATCCACATATTAACTCTAAACAACTCATGTCTATCGCTTATGAGATCTACTGCTTAATCTAATCAAAGAGTATAACATGTTCTAGCCTATCTGGATTAATGATATCTTATCTCATTAATCTTATAACTAGGGAAAGTTTAGATACTAACATAATTACACTTGATAGGAATCTCATTATCACGATTTCCTCCATGCTATATTTTGTAACAAAGACCTCATTAAATCAATTTAAGATCAACATCAAATCCATAAACGTATGAAAATCTAAATAATAAAAAATGCCTTTATTAATCATAAAATGATTTGTACAATAAGTGCTAACTTTATAGCACTTCTCTAAAATTCTATACTCACATCAATTTCTCAACTACAAATTTTGGACTTCAAGTTCACTCACAAGCAATTCCAAACAAATAATCCTCAACATTCACTAAACTAAACTTTAAAAAGCTAAAGCATATTCACGCATTTTGTTTAAAAGCCTTTATAAACATTTATTTTTTACACAAATGTACATATCAAAATAACACAAGCACGACAGCACCCGACGATACAACTAATCTTGAGGTGAAGCTTAGTGAGTGTTAATCAGTTTACTAAAAAAAGTTGAACTTTTTCTAACAACATAACTGCAATATTCCCATACAATCATAAAACCCATGGTAAAGTATTTACATAACAATTTATTCGTGCATCATCAAATCTAGTAATAACATAACATTTCGTAAAACAAAATTTCAAAATTTCTGAAATACTATTCGAAAACGCTTTTCGACATTAAACTCACAATATATAAGTTTCCATTTTTCATTTTCTTTTCTTCTTAAACAATAAACAGTGGTAGCAATAAATTTTCTGAAAACTTTTATACTGAAAAAAAACCAACCACTATAATTAGTACCCTACGGTACATTTAAAATCACTTTTAAAATAAATATTGGTGACATTATTACTGTCATGATTTTTCTTACTCAATATAGCCCACCACTAGTTCCTCTACTATATAGTACACTACGCATAAAGTTAAAGTTGGTTCTGCATTGCTTACCCGCGACTGGTTAACCACTGGTTATGAAGTTAGTTCTACATCACTTACCCATAATAGGTTAACTGCTATAGATTGGTAGTTACAAAGCTGGTTCTGCATCGCTTACTCGTATCAAGTCACGGAGCTGGTTCTACATTGCTTACCCATGACTAACTAACCACTATTTACATCGCTTACCCGTAATACATTAAACAATATAAATATGTCGGTATAATAACATGTATAAAACCTAGCAGTGTACCATAGGCAAAAGCAACCCTTACATTTACAACTCATCTTATTTTCTAAATCAAGTATGAGAGGATTCATAATTGAATTATTTCAATGTAACTCCCATTCATATAAATTTAACTTTCAAATTAAAACTAATATATTGCTAAAGCATAAACTTATGCTAGCAATATTCACTTGTAAAATATCATTTGCATAAGACTCAGCATAAATATTCATTTCATGATTAAATAAAAACCATTTGCATAAACTCAATTTAAATAACACTCACAACTTGCTAGTCTCCATACATAGAAATCATTTGCATAAAATCAATTTAAAGAACACTCATATGTCATCAATTCTTTTGCAAAGAATTTAGTCATAAAAAACAATTAAAATACACTTACAGATTGCTAGTTCCTTTAAACAAAAATCATTTTCATAAAATCAGTTTAAAGAACACTCACATGTCATTAATTCTTTTGCAAAGAATTAAGTCATATAAAATAGTTAAAATACACTCACAACTGCAAAAGAATTAAGTCATATAAAAAAGTTAAAATACACTCACAACTTGCTAGTTTCCTTTTTACCACTTTGAAATTGTTCAGTTGGTTTCGTTTTTTGATTTGAAAATTTAAATCCTTAACACATTTTCCAATCAAATACGCCATAATCCATGTCAGCTTTACTTTCTATATACACTCTACATACTACTTTTTTTCCAAATAATAACATAACACTTCATTTAGTAATTCAATGCCACAATTACACTTAATAACCATCCTTAATCACATTCACTTGGTCATTACATCATGACCATACTTTATTCCAAAAATGCCCTTAAACCTAAATTTAACATATTTAACAATAAACTCTTCCAATTCAAATTCCATTTGATTTCTAACACTTAAAAACCAATCTAAATTCACTTCTATGACATTTTAATACACCCATTTAAGCTAGAAAATTTTATTAACAAATTTTTACAAAATCATGCACCCTAAACAAAATTTCATTCAAAACCAATTCCAAATCATTTCTTTTACTTCATTAGCATCAAAAATCATGCTATAAACGTCATAAAACATCAAAATAGGAGTTTGGATCATATCACACTAATAACCCTAACCATGGACTAAAACTCATCTAATCATTTCCATGGTTTTTCTTTCATTCTTTCATCATTAAACTAACTTCCTAATGACATTAATTAATCTTAAATCGTCAAATAACAAAATAAACACTTTATTTTGACCAAGTTTGACCAAGGTTCCATACACTAGATTCATGTGATTTTCTCCTCCCAATTGCTTGCAATGCAATAAAACCTTGATATCTCATCAAAGGGTGCAATTTACACCATTAGAACCAAATCTAACCTATAACCCAACAAATCAAAATTTTCAACAAGATTAGTAAGCTTACCAACCCATTTTTTTTCTTCTTCTTCACTTGAATGGCTATGAAACTTTATTGGGTGCTTGATTGGAGGTCAAAGAGTATGAAAAATGGTTTGGTTAACTTTTCCATGGCCATAGCCGAACCTCTCTTCTCCTTTCTCTCTTCTTTTCTCTCTTCTCTCTCTTCCTTCCTTTCTTTCATCCATGGTCGACATTTCCACTCTTGCTTATCTCTTATTTTCTTTTAGTTTTTGGGCTCTTTAATGTCACTCTCATGGCACTCTCCATCCACTCTCACGACTATGTTAAAAAATGAAGCAAAATGTTGCTTTTATACTCATTTAATGGATTACACATGTCACCTTCTTATTTGTCATCACTAATGACTCATTACACACGTCATTTTCTCATAGGTCATCTTTAATGACTCATAAATACACTAATATCATGTAAAAAGACAAATTGCCCTTAATGAGTACAAAAAGACCAAATTGCCCTTTAATGCTTTTAATTCACCAACTAACCGGATTAAATCTCGAAAATATTTCACAACCATCTTATCATCAAATTGACCATGAAATACTCTAATTAGGGTCAATATTTATTGATTGGGTGCTTTTAAAAATTTCGAATGGGTTTAAAATCATCAATACCCATTATTTTCCAAAAAGAACATTTTAATTTAATAATTTTGGATTACCCAAATTCTATTCAAACAACCTTCGTTTTGGCCTGTTTCAGTTCTTATGGACTCTAATACTAATTCTGGAGCTTTTTATCATATTTTGAAATTATTTGATAACTTTTTGTTTGCCCGAAAGAATTTTCGGTTTGAATCCAGAAATCATTTAATGTCACCAAAATCGTCAAGATTTCATTCAAAAGTATCACCTAAATCTTCAAAGCATATTTTGGGGCTTTTAAAGCTTGTTTGGACTCATTTAGTAGCTTTACAGAGTTTTCAAAAAAAATTCGAGAAATTTTCGATCAACTCTAGAACCATCTATAGTATTTTAGTGATATCTATTATAACCTCAATAATACAATTAAATGCTTAAATTACTCTAGTATATCATAAATAAATTAAATGCTTAAATTACTCTAGTATATCATAAATAAAGCATACTCTATATAATGTAGGTACAACACATTACATAGTACAATCATCAAACTAATATATTACAATTGAGGTTATCATGCCTATCTACGATAATGGAAACATTAAAGATTTCATTGAAGAACAATCTAGTAAGGATGAAAAGTCAAAATCACTCTTCCAATTGATTCTTCTAAAGACGAGTATGAATTCTTTGATTCCTTCATTTCTGACAATACTAAAGATGACATGTTATACATGTTGTAGCAAAAATGTTTGAAGGTAGACTCTAGGCCTTTCATTATTCCTCGACCTTATGTCCATATCCAATTACTATAACAAGACAAATATGATGAGCTGATCAAGGCTATCGGGTATATGGACATTGGATCATGTTGTAGTATTATGAAGCCCAACATTTTACCACTTGAAACATGGATATCTCATGACGAATATTTCACTGCTGTTGACAGAAATTATTTTAAGATTGGGCTTATAAAAAAAGAAAATAGAATCCGCTTCTTCCCTTATTTTATGGTTTGGACCTAAGTTTTGGGAGTCATCTACCTGGCCCAGACATTCTGATTAGCATGGATGTCTATTGTGAGGCATCTCCCTTGCAGATCCTACTTATAGGGATTAAACGTTGTGCCAATTTTAGTGCTTATACTGATATCAGAAATGTGCTTGAAGTCACATAAGTACCACCTCCATAAGAAGCCCTACGAGATCAATTTTTGGAATATTGTCCTGAGAACCATGCCCAGTTCTCACATCCCTATCCTCTATAGAAAAATCCTTACTTCTTCATCAATTTACCATTCAAAAAGAATAAGGATATCGATCTTACAAAGGCTACTCATCTAGTTATGAACCCTAATTTGAAATTAGCACAAGAGGAATGTGCTATTATACTCCAATAAGGATTGATCAAGCGCCCACAAAATCTTATTGGACTTGTTAGGTTTTTTTATGTAAACAAAAGATCTTAACAGAAGCATGGAAAAAAGAGATTGGTAATTGATTACAAACCTCTCAATTTTTTCCTATAAGATGATGAGTTTCTACTACAAAAGATTAGTACTTAATTCCTGTTTCTCAAAGAAGTCACAATGTTCTCCAAGTTTAGTTTAAAAGCAGGCTTTTGGCAATTGGGAATTTACCCCCAGGAAAGATACAAGACAGTCTTTTGTATTCCTAATTCTCAATATCAATGGACAGTATTGTCATTTAGACTCAAAGTTGCCCCTTCATTATTTCAACGAGTCATGACAAAGCCCATAATTAGTTGTCCACAATGACAGTATTGGGACGACTCAAATAGAATTTTTGGGTATGAATTTCCATAATAAGTTCTATTAGCCTAGTTGACAAATAGCCAGTGGACTATTAGACTTCCCAAATGAAAATCTTAGCATTAAATAAATTCAACAATTCTTTGAAATTGTTGACTACATCAGAGATTTCATCCCCCATATGGCTGATTATACATCTCCTTTATCAAAGTTGCTAAGGAAGAATCGACCACCATAGAGTAAAAATCAAACCAAAGCCATACATTACTTAAAACAAGCCTGTCAGAATCCATGTGCTTTAAAGATTCTTGACAAAGGCTAGCGCATTTTACAGACAGATGCTAGTGACCATTATTGGGTGCTATCCTAATTGAAGAGATTGATCGGAAAAGACACTATTATGGCCATGTTAGCAGTCAATTCAAATAATAAAAAAAAAGCATTACCACGCCAGTTATAAAGAGATTTTGGGGGTAAAAAAGACATTAAAAAATTCAACTTTCATCTAAGCTCTTACCACTTTCCAATTGACATAGACAATAAAGCTTTTTCGAATATTCTCTAGCCTTAAAAGAAGACAATGCTAAATAGCTAGTTGCTTCGATGACAAGAATGATTTTCTTGCTCTCTCTCTCACACAAGCATAAGTCTTATTTTTTAGGGGACAAGCATAAGTCTTATGTTTCCATATTAACTTATTCAATTAATCATCTCCATAGTTGAACATAAAGCTTATTCAAAGCAAACACGGAAAAATTGGATGACTCTTCTTATAGTGAGATAAAAGACCAAATTATCACCACATATCTAGAGTGTATAAATTTGGATTAATTGTCAAATGAAACAACCAGTATAATACAATTTCATATTTGGATTTTGATTGATCATAAACTTAAGAAATACAAAGCACCTTCAACTTATACTCATCTACATAGTTGATACGAGTCTCTAACCAAAAAATAGATCTTATAATGATTCTTTTTAAAAATATTTTGAAGCATTTGAATCTAAATTAAATTTTGATAAAAATATTAGGATCCAATTTAATTATTTTTCTTAATATAAACAAAACTATTGTTAGCTGAAAGTTTAGAACTTTTGAAATCTTTGTTCTATGTTTGACATTGCAAAAATGATTATAAAGTATATTTTTATAATCGATATAATTCATAAAATGATTATAAACTATATTTTTATAAGTGATATAATTGGCACCAATTTATCCTTTTGTATGGCAGGAATCAATTTTCGTACCATGGTCAAGCATACATCTTTTATGAGTAAATTTGATACAAACATAAAGCTGTTACTAAGCCAGTAATCAACACCTAATTATGTAACATAAAAGCAAGATAGCTTTTATAAAAATATTTGACAAAGATAAGTCATATATTACTTCTACTTCATGAGTCTATCCCATGAGCACACTGACCATCGTCACCATATCCATGCTATGAGCTATCATCTTCTCATGTAATCAGAGTAGGCCCGCAGGGTGTAGCTCAATTGATTCCGGAGGGGCAGATTTGCTTCAAGGTGCAAGGTTCGATTTCCACGGCTTGCAGTGTGGGAGCAACATTCTTGAGCCCTTGTGAGCGTTGAGGGTGGGGCTCCTTGTAGACTGTGGGCTACTCATCTCCCCCTCAGCGGGCCACTGAGTACCTGATTCAATCCTCCAGCGATGGTCGAGCCTGCGACTGGGGGCCCTTGGGGTTGGGATTCAACCTTTTGCTCCAAGAGTAGAGTCACGGTCTTTGTCTCTGTCTATCCTTCTAGTTCATGAAAACCGAACAGGCTCATTCAGGGAACCTTGTATCTGCCATTCTCTTTTCTTTGTTATATAATAAAAGCT
>JAOQMR010000211.1:8267499-8284327 GCA_027563865.1 Erythroxylum pelleterianum
CAGCGGCAGTGTGGGAGTTCATCCAATGTGGTGACTCCTTGTGCGCACCGGCGTTGGGCCACCCTTCTGAGAAGCTGACTGAGATTAAACCATGATTTACCCCCCTCACAACTCTGTCGGGCCGGAGTGTGAGAGCGCCTAGGATAGGCGATTCCACCTTTTGAGATCAAGAGTAGAGTCACGGTCTGTGTCTCTGTCTATCCTTCTGGTTCATGAAAACCGAACAGGCTCATTCAGGGAACCTTGTATCTGCCATTCTCTTTTCTTTGTTATATAATAAAAGCTCCGTGAATATAGGGGATGAGATAAAAAGTACGCATTCTTAGGAGACAAATGAAAAGTTAGTTTTGGTTTGAACCACACATCCACTCTGCCTTTTTATTACCCTGCGTTCACCACCAGCGTCCCCAATCCAACCTTATCCCTTTCAAGTAACAGTCTCGTCAATATCAAATGCCTCTGACTTCCTTATTTTATTAAGTTTTTTTATTCTGTCTGTATCCAGGCAGTGTAGACTACGACATGTCATATAATAGTTTTGTTACTGTTGTCCATTTTGGACCACATCCCAGTTGACACCTTCAAGATCTCGTGTCCGCTTCCGTCTTCTATATAAACCACAAATGCTCCCACACCCATGCCCACATGAACCATAAATGGTTTCAATTAAACGAAGAATTTTGTGCATCTTTATTTATGCGTAATTTCTTGGTGGCTTTCCTCGGCACCTCCCCCATTGTCGAGCTTTTTCGTCTTGTTGTTTACTCCCAAACAATAAGGTTTTCTCTGGTTCCCTCCTCTCTGTTACTTGAGATTACTTGGGTCATGTGGGATAGACCTTTTGTTCTTTTCTTTTTCTTTATGGGTTTTGGATCCTTTGATTAAAGATTGATTTTTGTTTATATTCTCATGGCTTTTTGCTAAATTTTCAGGTTAAGATTGGTCTTCTAATCTTTTGTTTTCCTTTATTCCTTTTGGGCTTTGTTAATTTTTGCAGGCCATGCTTGGCAAGGAGTTTTTTACCGAGTATGGGGAGGCGAGCCAGTACGAGATACAAGAAGTAGTGGGGAAGGGAAGTTATGGAGTGGTTGCGTCTGCCGTGGACACTCACACTGGTGAGAGGGTTGCCATTAAGAAGATGGACAACATCTTTGAACATGTCTCAGACGCAACACGTATTCTGCGTGAGATTAAGTTACTTAGGCTTTTAAGACACCCTGATATTGTCGAAATCAAACACATAATGCTTCCTCCATCTCCCAGAGAGTTTAAAGATTTATATGTTGTTTTTGAGTTGATGGAATCTGACCTTCATCAAGTGATTAAGTTGAATGATGATCTCAGTCCTGAACACCATCAGTTTTTCCTCTACCAGCTTCTTCGCGGTTTGAAGTATATCCATTCAGGTTAGACCTCTTTGAGCTTTAACAGAGTTTGTGAGTATTTAAATGCAGCATTGATTTGAAAGTGAGAATTCTCTTAGCTTTATGTTAAAAATGGGGCTGACGCTTGGTTTTATTTGTGTGTTTCTTCACTTCTCTGCAGCTAATGTCTTTCATCGTGATTTGAAGCCAAAGAATATTCTTGCTAACGCTGACTGTAAACTGAAACTATGTGATTTTGGGCTTGCTCGTGTATCATTTAGTAATGCCCCTTCTGCTATTTTTTGGACGGTACGTGTCTTCGTGGTGCAGTGTAGCTTGTATTTCTCCGGTTGTTTTATGAAATTGATTATTGTTTAAGTTATACGAAATGAGATCTCACCATTTGCTGACTAACGCCTTCATTGTCTAGGATTATGTGGCAACTCGATGGTACCGTGCTCCTGAACTCTGTGGTTCTTTTTCCTCCAAGGCACGTGTATACATGTTACTTTTGATTTTCCCCTGTGAAATTGATTATCTGTTCTGCTTTTGGTAGCCAGTTTATATATCTTGCTTATAGCTCTTTTAGTGTTTTAATTTCTTTCATCTTATCCTTTTTCCTTTAGGATTGTGTTTTCTTATTTAGTGCATATGGACTCACGTTTTCTTCTCCTTATCAATCTTGTCTTGTATGGTTGGATGCTACTTGAGAATTGAAAGATAGAAACTCCATACCTACTTCGGCAATAACTGTGGAAATAAACTGACTGAACTGTGTAAAAGACCATTGGTGATACCCATTTCTTGATCATTCACTTGCTGACCTGTTTCCATCTGGTTCCTGTAACTTGGTAAAAAAATCCCATTAAATATGCCAATTTGATTGCAGGCCTTAATAAACTTGTCATCGATCCAAGCTTCATGCTTCTTTGTATGTGGTTAATGGAAATTGACCCATTTGCTGGTGGTTTGTTATGGGCCGTATGACGTTACCTGAACACTTCCGGTAGACTTACCTTGGACTGCTTAATTAAGAAATCATCAGTAATCTTCTGCTATTGGATTTGTCAAACAAAAGAATTCCTCACTAATTTCTTAAACTTTCTGCTTACTTTATTAACCTGGACTAACAGTCTTCTTCTCGTTGTCCTTTCCTTTATCTGTTCTGCTCATTACCTTCACCCTACTAGCTATCGATTCGGAGCTGTTTCTGAAACCTTTAACTGGACAAGTGAGTCATCCACGTCTAATTGATGTAGGCAGAGGCAGAGGTTAGGGCAGCAAGTTCAAATTAAGAAAGAAACATAGGTTTAATAAGTCGATTTAGTCATATATTGTCCTGCATCTCTTGTTCATTTAAATATGGTTGCTTCTGCAAACATAAGAAAATTTAGTTCTGCATGCCCCTTTTTTTATTTGTCCTTTTTGGCATATGTATATCTCATGAAAATTTCGTTGCTTATAATAGTTCCTTTGCAGCATTAACATCAATTCAAAGTTTCACTTATGGGATGTGTTGACCGTTGTGGCATGTGTTGACCTTTCTAACTGTTATAGTTTACACAAGGCATAAATTGCCCAGTCACTTTCATGAATTTATTGGCTGTCTAAAGATATATTATAGATAAATTCTTGCATTTGTTTGTTTCTTTCCTCCTCATACCCTTGCCTATTTTTCTCCTTATCCTTGTTTCTCCATTCTTATCACTACCTCATTCCCTTCTCTTGTTTAATGATTGTGGCTGGCATATATTCTTTACATTGTGGAACTGGGATTTATTCTGCCCTAGTGCTACTGCTGCTGACGCATTCACATTATGCCACAAAGAGCTGATGCACGTGTGGTTACACACTTTCAGATATACCAGTGATTATTGCTATTTTTGGGGGAGTGTTAGATTGCTTATTGTTCTAGTTATGCCACAATGTCAGTGAAATGATCTTTCAGATGAATATCGATTCATTTTCTTTACAGAATATTTATTTAGCTCATGCTCATCCAAAGTATTCGAAGTCACTAAGTATTTGGTGAAGCTGCAGACCCTGTTGTTTCAGACACATGCATTAGCTCAAAAGATGTAGTGGGCATTTTTCTGTCATTAGTTAGTGATTCCTTTCAGTATTAATTAACAGTGTACAGAGCTTAATTTCTTCATCAATGAGTTTAACCTCATTTCGGATCTGGACCTAACTTCATATTTTGGTCATTGTTTTTATTCTTCTGCAGTACACTCCTGCCATTGATATTTGGAGCATAGGATGTATATTTGCAGAGTTACTGATGGGAAGACCGTTGTTTCCTGGAAAAAATGTGGTGCATCAATTAGACCTGATAACTGATTTGCTTGGCACCCCTTCTCCTGAAACCATTGCACGGGTTTGTCACATTATCACCTTCTTTTGTTTGGCCACTGAGGAAAATCAGTGCCATCGTTCATGACTTGATTTGGTAGTCTCCTCAGTTATGCTCTCATTTCTCAACCATTTGATTCTATTTTTGGCTTGCAGATTGGGAATGAAAAGGCAAGAAAGTACCTGAGTAGCATGCGGAAGAAGAAACGAATTCCATTGATTAAAAGAATTCCAGATGCAGACCCATTGGCTCTGCGTTTACTTGAGCGGTTACTGGCATTTGATCCTAAAGATCGGCCATCTGCTGAAGAGATAAGATTTAGTAGAACCAATAGTTTAAAATTCATAGCTTTTCCAATAAGATCATATTGAATAATTTGAAATGCATCAACTATTCCTTCTTAACACTGGCATCTGTTCTTTCTCCAGGCATTGGCTGATCCATATTTTGATTGTCTGGCAAATAAGGAAAATGAACCATCAAGGCAACCTATTTCAAAATTCGAGTTTGAATTTGAGAGAAGGAAGTTAACTAGAGATGATGTGCGAGAGCTGATTTACAGAGAGGTAAGTAAACAGTATGTAATAGTTTATGCTCGAATTGGTAGTGCCACCCCACCCTTTCTATTCTAATAGTTGAAGCATACAGATTTTGGAGTATCATCCTGATATGCTGAAAGAATACCTCCAGGGCACTGACCAGACTCACTTTATGTATCCAAGGTCAGTCTTTGATCAAAATAGCTGTTAAAATTTTTTGTCTGTTAGGTAAAACTGGGGAAGGGAGAATCATGAAACAATCACTTGATTGGCTGTGGATATTAGAACACAGTTAGTGCTGTTCGATTGGATTGAATTTCCTTCTTTGGAATGCAGTAGGTCGTCTTATACTTCCATCTTTGAGAAGGTAATCATGACTATTGGAAGAAGGTTATAGAAATCAAATTTCCTTTCTAGGTAACAAAACCTGACAATTTTTTATGATGATTATTCTTGAAGAGGTCAGAATAGGCTTGACAATATTGGCCCAGCTTGGTAGACCTAAAGTTAACGGGTAAGGTTCAGGTTGACTGGACTTCAGGCTGGGGTCAGGCCTGGGGAGCCGACATGAAAGGCCTGACCCACATTGCCATGCTGACGTCGTTTTGGTATATCTAAACCTATAGACCAAAACAATGTTGTTTTGGTTGGCTATACCAAAATGACATCGTTTAGTGTAGCTTGGGCAGGTTTGGGCTGAGTTGGTCCATTACTATCCCCAAGTAATTTTAGTATGGGTATAGTGTTTCCATATGGCAAATTATTGTTTCAAAGAGAATTAGCTAGCATCAATTTTTGATTATTCATATCTTAGTGTTTCAGTTTTAGAAGAAGAATGATTGTTACAATTTAAAATTGATTGAATTGGTTGAGTGCCTGCCTTCTCTCTTGCTGTTTTATTTTCTCTTATTTCTTGTTGATAACATTGTTCGAATAATCTCTTTCAGTGGTATTGACCGATTTAAGGAACAGTTTGCTCATCTTGAGGAAGTTGATGGGAAAAGTGAAAGAAATAGTCCTTTCCAGAGGAAGCATGCCACCTCGTTGCCTAGGTAATGGCCTGGAGAATCGTCATTTGTTTCATTTAATCTCCTCAAGTATACTTTTAAGTACACCTTTTCCAATTCATTCTGCCTATACATATTCACAGGGAGAGAGTCTGCACATTAGATGAAACTGAGAATGATGTAAAGCGAAATGCAGTGTCTCTATCTCGTGCATCCACACAGAACACTGCAGAATCACAGGCAATTGAAGATCTGCAGTCTGCACAGAAAAGTGCTATAGCAAAGCAAAACAGTACTACTAAACCCAAGTGTGGCACCCGTAGCCTGTTGAAGAGCAATAGCATTGTCTCAAGGTGTGTTGGTCTTATCGGAAATGAACGCGAGGTACATGCCGTCTGATTTCCGAGTGAAGCCTGTTTGCATACCAGCGAGTGACCTGTGGCAATAAAAGTATTCAGCCTCAAACTATCGTAGCCAGTAGGATGTAGGAGTCTAGTGTTCGTCTCTGTATAATTGTTAGTGCCATCAACACTTTTAGTGCTCGCACTCCCATTGTAAGAGTCGTGTTTAATGTCAAAAGTATGCTTCGAAAAGGGGCATGAAGATAAACATCACGGCAATGAGTTCATAGCTTAATGTTGCAAAGCATGTAGATTATAAACGTCAAATTGTTGACCAATTTGTCCACCAAATTTGCAGCCGTTAACCAACCGACGATCTCTGATGAGGATTGAAATTTAAACTGAAGTTGAAAGACTGGTGCTGACACAAATGCTTCCTCAATTCGGAAAGGTGTGATGTAGGGTGAATGCATACATCGTTCAATTAACATTACACGGTACGCAGCCTTGCTCATTTTCGCTGAAAAGGACCAAATACGATGGAGAGTTTTTGAGCGTCACTCTTGCACACTATTGATTTGACGATACGAACGAAGCTTGACAGAGACCCAATTCCTAACTACAAACATGCGCTCAGTGTGATGCTTATTTGCCAATTGTTTCATTCATGCATATGATGTTGCAGTGAACATAAAATAGCCTGGCGATCTTTCATGACTTGATCGACATAAAAGACTTTGGAGTCATCGGCTAAATACGGAACATGTAAAGGAGGAGCATACCGTATACAGCTTTAAATGGTGTTATGAAAATGGTAGAATGATTCTGCCAGTGGCTCCATTGAGAAGGAGACTCACGAGCCATCAAATTGAAAATTAAAAACTTGTGTACCTATTCATTTAGGGATAAAATGTTGTGGACAAGTGGAAGGACATCGTTTGCATACAAAACAATTCTTGCCAACATTTATTGATAAATGGTATCACGATCACTAGTTATTGTTTCTGGCATATCATGTAATTTACACTTAATCATAAAAGCTCTGGCAACCTTAATATTGGAATAGAGGTGACTCAAATGTATGAACTGAGCATATTCGCTCAAATGATCAACATATAAGTTAATAAAATACCCATTCGATTCGATGATAGAGTTTTAAAAAATTCCTTATGGTGAAAAACATCACCAACCATATAAATAGTTATGTCAAATTGTCAAGAACATTTAGATCTATTGTAGAAGCGTACTTGAATCCACGAGAAAAATGTAATTCTTAGTCTTATTCGTCTTCCATGGTCTTCCGTGTTAATATCTACATCTATTTTTCCCTCAAGAACCGTCACTTTTCTAACTTATAGGATATCAAAAAAGATAATCGCACATCTAACTTGAGGACTATAATCCTAATTCTTTTTATAATTTTTCTTATTTTTATTTTGGCCCATTATAAAATAGAAATCAGACTATTGGGTCTCTACACATTAAGGCTCATACTTTATTAGATGTCTTATAGCCCAAAGCATTCAACCTTAATAAATCACTTTAATTGGGCTTAACCTTATGATAGCTCATAATATACAATTAATTTATATATGTGTGTGCCTACACATTGGACTAAATCCAACATTTGATTTCAGTAGACGACCATTTGGTACTAATAAAAGTTACAATAGCCCTGGTGAATCAATCATCTATTTTTATTACGATGTCAGACTTCAGAGCATTAGATAAATTCTTAGGCATAATGTTGCATTTTTTGCTAGAAGTACATTTGAAACTTTTTTATACTTACCTACAATGTCAACAACCTAGTCAGAAATTACATTGAAATGCAGGACTCGGGGAAGTTTAGTAGTACTCAGTCTTACCCTTAACTAGTAGAAAAATTATTTTTAAAACCATTTTTTATACGTACCTATAAACCTCAAATGGCCTCCCATTGCTATAGCGTGATATAATGAAATTATTCAAGTTTCTAAGACCGATAAGCTGTCCACCATTATACGCCCTTTCTATTGCAAAACATCAATAGACCAAGTGTATATTAAATTTGGATCAACACCCTTTTGTAAGCATGTCACTAAGACATTTTATAACACATTTCATATAACGTGCATCTAGGAGACAAAGTGGATGAGGGTTAAAGCGAAAAGATTAATGAGTTTAAACTTTGGTATTCAGGGTGTTCGAGGCAACGAAATAGCATAGGTATCTTAGTTGTCAAGAAATTCGTACATTATGTTGTAGGGATAAAGAGGACTAATAATATGATTATGCCCTTAAATACTGTGGTGAAAGGTGTTGTTTTCAATGAGATGTATGTTTATGCACCCCAAGTAGGATTCTACGAACAACTTAATTGCCAATTTTAGGACGAACTAGATGAGATGATTCAACAGATGTTTTCTGATAAGAGAGCTATTCTAAGAGGAGATTTTAATAGTCATATAGGGGCAACCTCAGACGGACATGAATTCATAGGGGTTTTAGGAATGTTGATAGGAATGATAGTGAGATTGTTTATTTAGATTTTACGGTAGCATTTGACTTAGTGATTGCCAACTCATTTTCTAAGAAAAATGAGGAACACTTGGTGACTTTTAAGAGTAGAACTACAAAAATTCAAATTGAATAGTTTCTCATAAGGCAAAGCGATCAACCTAATTGTAAGGATTGCAAGGTGGTACCTAACACTTGCTTGCCAACTCAACATAAATTGTTGGTTATGGATCTTATAATTAAATATTAGAAGAAGAAGAGAATTTCTAGGAGTTATACCAGAGTTAGATGATGGAACTGAAAGGGAATATGGTGGAATAACTTAGGGATGGAATATTATATGTGAAGTGAATCACACGTTAACACAACGATATACAGATATACAAGAAGGGCGGATTGAACTGTGATAACTTTTTCGTTAATCCCTTTTTAAAGAAAGCTAATTATTTAGAACAAAAACTTGTTCAGATAAGAATTACTATAACTCTTGTTTGAAAAACGTTTTTCTAAAAAATTTGCGTATTAGAGATATAGAAAGAACACAGTAATGAAATAGAGAAGGTTGAGAGATTTTGACACAGTAATTTTTATATTGGTTCACCCCAAACCGTGGGCTACGTCGAGTCCTCAGATAACCTTCTGAGATTTCAATAACTCTCAAACTTTTACAAGTATTCTTTTCGCTGAGCCTCTTCAAGTTTCTTTACACTCAGTATTCTTTTACGCTTAGCCTCTTCAGGTTATCTGTAGCACTTTCAAACTTGAATAGTATATAGAACTTGTTACAGAAAAATTTTGCTCTAGCAATGTTCGCACAGTAATCTCTCTTGTAAGTTCAATAGTTGGATAGATCAGCAACGTTCTCGTAAGTCTTTTATCTCGACTCTTATTTATAGCCTTCGACTCCAACTACTTCTTGATAATTGTTTCTTGATTCTTTAAAGAAACGGTTAATCAGTTGAGTTCTGTAACTGACTCAGACTGGTCCTTTTGTCTGCTTCTTTTCGTCTGCTTTTCAGTGTCTGCTTTTCTAGCTTCTGCTTTTGTTCTTAGCTTCCGTCTGCTTTTCTCAAATAGCTTCTATCTGCTTTTCTCAAATAGCTTCCATCTGCTTTTTCTCTTCTTAGTTTCCGTCTGTTTTTCTCAAATAGCTTCCGTTTGCTTTTTCTCTTCTTAGCTTCCGTCTGCTTTTCTCAAATAGCTTCCGTCTGCTTTTTCTCTAATTATCTTCCGTCTGTTTTTCTCAAATAGCTTCCGTCTGCTGTTCTCAAATAGCTTCCGTCTGCTTTTTCTCTTCTTAGCTTCCGTCTGCTTTTCTTTTCGTCTACTTTTCAGCGTCTACTTTTGTTCTTAGCTTCCGTCTGCTTTCTCTTCTTAGCTTCCGTCTGCTTTTCTCAAATAGCTTTCGTCTGCTTTTTCTCTTCTTAGCTTTCGTCTGCTTTTTCTCTTCTTAGCTTCCGTCTGCTTTTCTCAAATAGCTTCCGTCTGCTTTTTCTCTAATTATCTTCCGTCTATTTTTCTCAAATAGCTTCTGTCTGCTTTTTCTCTAATAGTTTCCGTCTGCTTTTCTCAAATAGCTTCCGTCTGCTTTTTCTCTTCTTAGCTTCCGTCTGCTTTTTCTCTTCTTAGCTTCCGTCTGCTTTTTTCAAATAGCTTCTGTCTGCTTTTTCTCTAATAGCTTCCGTCTGCTTTTCTCAAATAGCTTTCATCTGCTTTTCTCAAATAACTTCCGTCTGCTTTTTCTCTTCTTAGCATCCTTCTGCTTTTCTCAAATAGCTTCTTTATTTTGGCTATCATCTGTATTTCTACACATTTGATCTGTCTGGTTTTCATTCGTCTGCTTTTTGTTTGTCATCAGAATTTATTAATCGTAAAGTCATTTTGACTTAACAATATGGAGAAGAATAGAAATTGGAAGGAGATGCTAACCAGATGTGGGAGAGAGTAGTAACTATTTTAAGGAAAGTAGCAAAGAGATCTTTGGTGTTCTAAAAGGCCTAAAGGTAGTAAGATAAAGTCTTAGTGGTAGAATGAAGATATGCAATAAGATGTTAAGATCAAAAAGGTTGCCTATAAAGCTATATTGGACAGCACCACAGAGGTAGAGAGGTTAGTCAATGGAAAGAGTTACAAACTGGCAAAGGAAGAGGGAAAGAAGATAGTCTCAAAAGCTAAAAGCAGAGCTTACACGAAATTATACCAACGATTGGAAACTAAAGATAGAGAAAAGGATCTTTTTAAGTTGGTAAGAGTTCGGAAACAGAGAGCAAGAGACTTAGATTAAGTATGTTGTATAAAAGATGAAGCAAAGAGGTGCTCGTGGCTAAACTGACATCAAAGAAGATGAAAAAGATACTTCTATCACCTTTTCAATGAAGGTGTAGAAGACAATATCTCTTTAGTTGATCTTAGCACGTCCTAGAGGTATTGTAACTTGTTGTCGGTAGATCACAAGGGAAAAAGTTAAAAGAGCTTTAACGGAGATGAAGAATCAAAGGGCTATAGGGCCTGATGAGATTCCCGTAGAGTTGTGGAAGAGCCTAGGCAAGCAGGGCCTTACTTGGCTAGCCAAGCTTTTTAATGTGATTCTTAAGTCCTCTAAAATGTCAGATGAGTGGAGACAGAGTATGCTAATTTTTCTATATAAGAACAAAGGAGACATCTAAAGTTGCAACTATAGAGGCATCAAACTACTTAGTCACACTATGAAGTTATGGGAGAAGGTGATTGAGATGAAAGTAAGAAAGGATGCAAAACCAATTTGGATTCATGTTAGGAAGATCCAAGATAGAAGCTTTACAGGTCCTTAAAAGATTAACATAATACTGCAAGAAAAGGCAACATAACCTACACGTGATTTTTATTAACTTAAAAAAGGCTTATGACAAGGTACCTAGGAAATCATGTGGAGGTGTTTAGAAAGTAAGGGAGTTCCTACAACCTATATTCTAGTTATTAAGGGTTATGGAGATGTAAAGAATAAGGTAAGAATGATAAGAGGAGATACAGATCATTTTTCTATCGATATTAGGCTACACTAAGACTTCTCATTTACTTCCTTTTTATTTGTAGGAATGATGGATGTGCTCACTAAGAATATCTAAGGGGATATACCTTGATGTATATTGTTTACTGATGACATTGTTCTAATGGAAGAGACAAAAGAGAGTGTCAATGTCAAGCTAGAACTTTAGAGAGATACGTTGAGTCAAAGGGTTTTTAATTAAGCAAGACTAAAACTGAGTGCTTATAGTGCAACTTTTCGGGCAATAGCATGGCTTCCAATATGAAGATAAAGATTATTTTAAAAGTTATACCACAAAAAGAGTAATTTTAAGTACCTATGATCTATTATCCAAAGTAATAGAGAGATCGATGAGGACATTGTTCATCATAGTAGATCAAGGTTGCTTAAATGGAGAAGTGTAGCACCCCCTTACCGTAGAGTACCCACCGGGACGCCCGCAGGTCATTCCGATATGTATCCTACGATAAGAGAGAACTACTAACGAACATCACTATACTCCACATGGCATCACAATAATAAAACATTAATATTAACTTGCAACCTTTTTAAAACCAAACTGTTTTACATTTCATTTCATAAAACTCAGTAATTTACATAACTGTTAGTGCTCTCAGTCTGTACATCACTCTGAACACTTAACCCAAAATACGATATACAACAAGACAAAATAGCAGTCCTAACGAGGTCATCTCAAAAGAAGTCTCAGCTGACCGACCTTTGAGCCATAGTCTCTCTCGCCAATCTGATCTACGCGGCTCTACAGTCTCTCGGGAGCTATCAGTCTACTCTCGATCCTGAAAAATAGGTTGCAATTTTGGTGAGTTTGCGAACTCAGTGAGGAACCATCATCGATGGTTCGCTCAATTCATGCATCACACAAGCAATTTACAGAGTATATACAAAAACACAGTCATCACAATTTTATAAGACAGTCTTGCCTTTTTCCCATTTACTGTAGTCAATCAAAGATGTATGCAATGCATATGTGACGCTTTTTCATTTTATTACAGTGTTGTGACTGAGCGCTTAATCAGTAAACAGTGGACAGTAGGGAGTAGGAGAACCTATCTCCCTTCGAGCTCAAGGCTCCTTTTTCAGTATCAGTGGCTACTCCGGTCACAACTGTTGTTATTATCCGTCTATGCATTTGTGTATGACATGCACATGCCCAATTTTAACAGTCCATATAAAACAATCTGCCACAGTAGAGGCAATGAAATGAAGCACAGTATAGCAAACAATTGATCACAGTATATCACAGTAATAGCAACAATTCACAGTTTGCACATCAAAACACTTCTATGTCAAATCTCCCAATTCATCGGACCATCTGTCCGGAATCCAATCACAAACAAACACAACCACTAGTCCTACCATTATTCCTCACATTCGACATATAATAATTGAACAAAAGCCATCTTAGTCACTCACCTATCACTTCCGAGCTAATACCGGGAAGTCTCTGCAATGTCGGTGGGTCGACACTCTAATTGCGCCTCTATAATGGTCAGAGAATAAAAACATTACTACTTATCTAGTTACTGATGCACATGTAACAATTAAAAGATGTACAATGCATGTTCATGATATTCCCGACCTTAATCTAATATTTTTCATCATAAAAATCCGGCTAAAAATTAGAAATCTAACGGCACCGAAATTACTCAATTCGGGCCTCTATAGGTCCAAAAATAATTAAAACAGTGACTAGAAAATAATAAACCGGACCCACGTCAATTTGAAGTCCAAAAATTCTCAATTACTTATAAAATGAAATTTAGTATTCTATGAATCCGATGCCTCCAGAATCAGATCATTCGGACGTCGGATGGAAAAGATATAAGCAAAAGAAGGTATAAACATATATATATAAACCAAGTGCTTCCTTCTTTCCCATTTCTGTCCAATATTCAAACCTGCAAATCTCTTTACACACAACTTAGAAAATTACAAATCATATCTCATTGGAAAGATCACGAAGAACTCTACAAGTTTCATGTAGAACACAAAAATCAATTCCATCCCTAAGGGTGTCAAAAATACCCTCAAAAACACTGCCTTCCTAATGTATCTAAAAAAAGGGCAGCATTTTACAAAACCCCTAACTTCTCATTCCCTTTGCTAAAAATTACAAGATTTTGCCAAATGAAAGGTCAGAACAAGACCTACAACCTTCATGAACAACATGTAATCAAATTCAATTGCTAAATAGGTCAAACAATTCAACAAAGAATCTGCCCACTGAAATTACCCAATCTGGACAGCAATTTTCAAAACAGCATAACTCCTTGTACAAATGTCAAAACAATCAGTACCTTATATCACTGGAAAGATAAGATCTCATACTTCAATTTTCGTGAGGACTCAGAATCCAATTCAATCATTAACAAGCTCAAAACTGTCATGTAAGTGACTGCCCTGATCAGCAGTCAATGACCTAATTCAGATTCAGTTTTTGAAAACTCATAACTCCCAAATCTGATATCCAAAAATAGCATGATATATACCATTTTCAAGATACTTGCTTCCTCTACAACTTTTCAGAAGATCACTTGAGCCAATTCAATTCACAGAAATCTCTAAATTTACTTCCAATCAGAATGCTCACAAAATTGACACTTAAGCTAGGTTTTACCAAAATGCATTTAACCAGGCAATAATCATCAATTCATATCTCCCAAAATACATATCGAAAAATTGCAAAATCAGTGGCAATAGAAGGATAACAATATAGGCTTCAACTTTCAAGAAGACCATTTTCACCAATTCCTTCTAACTTAATCTAGAAAAATCATCAAAACTTTAGGTCATCAATCCGGGTACTGTTCACACAGCCCATGTCACTAATTTTTCCAAGCCAAAATTCAACCTCTTAAGGCTACAATTAGACAACACCTATTTCACAAGAAATCTTAGCCAATCAACTAAAGTTTAATTTGGTCCAAACCTCACCTCATTTTCTTACCTACACAATTAGTTATGATCAACACATTGTCATAGGTTCAAAATCAATTTTCCAGCTTTCATCTTCAACTAAAATCCTATCACTTCTAATACCAATTCCATATGCATAAGCATCCTAATAACACAAGAATTGAGCCAATAGGTCATCAAGACCTTCACTTCAACATAGATCCATAATTTTCAGCATCCATCATAAATCAATTGCCTTTAAGTCTTAACCATTTAACATTACTAAAACCACTTCAAAATACACAATTCACACACTAATCTTCACAACCTCATCAATTCTTCCACAAACATGCCCAACAATCAAACCATAAAGTTCATGACATTAATGCATCATAAATCATAGATAATGACCAATACATACCAATCAATGCCTCTAACAACCAATTGATTCATTAAATACATAATTAAAGCTTAAAACAACAACTTACCTAATCAAGCTTTTCTCTCTTCAATACTACACCAACTTCTCCACTTTCTCTACTTTCTAATCCTCATCCAAGGTTATCATCATCATGAAAAGAAAGTAGCTTGAATGCATGAAGGAAGCCTCTTAAGGTTGGAGGAGGAAGACAACAATTAGCCAAAGAAAAGGAAGAGAAAATTGATGAAGATGTAAAAATGAAGAAGGTTTCGGTTGGAATGAAGAAATAGGTAAAGAACTTGACTTTTCCTTCCTTATCAATGAAGTTGCCGAAAACCATAAGGAAGCATAAGACAAAATCATTAATTCCATGTAGGACAAATGTCATTTTAAGGAAAAAGACAAAATAAAGAAAAGACAAAACTATGGAATAGGACTTATTTAGAAATCCTAATGAAATTTGACCCATTCAAGTCCAATGGCCCTAATTTCAATCCCAAAATAATATACCCAATCTTAAAGTGCCATTGGATAGAAATTTTTGCTATCGAAAATCAACCGGCTCACCACTTGGCGATTTTTCCAGTCCGGAAATTTTCTCCGGAAAAGTCCAGAAAAATTTCTAAAAATCCCCTGAAATGTAAAACACACAATGGATCACTCAAAAAAAATTTTCAAACACAATGACCACGTTAATCACAATAAAATTGCATTAGGCGCATCTACCGGGAATATCATGAATGCATGTGCAGGTATTTGCATGTGCACAAATTTCACTGTGTACCAATCCTAGTATGCATGAACAGTCCTAACTAATCCCAATCACTCTCATCTTAGGCCAAAATGACCATTCTACCCTTCCGATCGAGGGTGGGATGTTACAGTTAAAAACCTAATAATTCATACAAATATCAAATTGATAATCATGCGAAGAGAGATCTAGTCTGAGAACTTGATTATCTGATAGACTGCTTAAGAACTATTTGAAAATGCTAGGCTATTTTTGTTAATCAAAAGATTACAAATTTGGAATTTCATTATTAATTAGGGATAATTAATTGGGGTTAAATGATTAGTTGTTCAGAGAGAATAATCAACCCTTCGAAAATCTAGGACCGACACTATATTGAATCAAGAAGAAAAATAACGATATAACGAATCCTAGACTTTTATTCTTAATCATTCTTGTTTTATTATAGTAGCTCATTTGTCAAATGGTTAAGTGATCAATTTTGTTTGATTATGTTAATTTATGTATTTATTTTCACTCAAATCATATTTGATTGCTTAAACCATATAGTCCTAGAAGCAATAGAAAATGAGAAAACGTTTTTTTGTTTGTTTGATTAATTCTCTCTCTTTTTGTTGAAAACTTAAAAACATGTAAGAAACAAACAGACATATAAACACACATGCATATACGAAACAAATGCGAAAATGTAAAGAAAAAGAAATAAACTTCCCTTAGGTTTCCTACCAAGCAACGCCTTTGTTTATTATTGCTAGCTCGACTCCTTGTTTTCCTCATCACTGGACAAAATTATGATCTTCAAGTGTCATAGGAACTTCTTCCACTTGAGGATATTTAGGATAGAGCCTAAGTTGATGACCTCTCATTTTCAACATACTCCCTATCTTTATAATCTCAACCTCTACTGAGTCCTCGCACTCTTGGGCTATCTCTTCACCTTTCTCCTCCTCATTCAATTTCTACAATCTGTCAAGTAAAGGTGAAGGGTTAGTTTCAACATCGATTAGGAACTCAGTATTTACCTTCAAGCTAAATGATAGATTATTTTTTGCTTCAAGCTCCTTCTTTACTTCTTCTTCACTAGCAATTCCTTGAGTAGTCTTCCCAAAATTATCAAGCTCCTCTTCACTCTATAAGGTCTCTGTACTAACGCCCCTTAGGTACACCTCGAGTTAACATGGTTGCATCTCTTAGCTTTGTGATGCTAGGTGGTTGATAGCTTCTGCCATCTAACCCATCTGGCTTGCCAATTTTTGGATTTCAAAACTTATATCTTACTGGACTTTCATCATTTCCTACTGAAATTTGCTGCCTGATTGAACCAGATTTATACTATTAATTGGCCCTACTTTCTTAAGTAATTATGCATGTGTTGACTCCTAATTCATGATTTTTGTGCTTAATTTAGTCCTTCATATTGAGTTTTCATAAATTGCAAATTGTCAGTATTTTGTCATCATTTAATGGTAATTCTGCATAACTTTTATTGGGACAATTGATACTGCAATTGGGTTATATTTTGTAGGACAAAAAGGAGTCAACAATCATGAAGAAGTCAATCTGCCGCGGGATTCGCTGGGGCGAACCAAACCCTCCCTTCGCCGCGGCGAAT
>JAOQMR010000211.1:8287911-8304421 GCA_027563865.1 Erythroxylum pelleterianum
AATTTTATATTGCTAACATATTTTGCATGTTTCTTAACATAGAAATCTCTAAATAAGTAAAAATAAATAAATATCAATAAATTTAATTTTAATATCAGAGTTTCTTAATATCATATTTTCCTTTCATTGCTTTAATTGAACTTGAATATCAACTTGGAAATTTTATTATTGATGTATGTATGGGCCAGAATTTTTTTGAAATGAGTGGAATTAGAGACTTTGCTAAGAGAATGGTGGCTACGAGAAAGCATCACGTATTCCCTTTGGTTTATTTGTTAGTCAAATTGTCATTACTTTTACTAGTTGTTACAGTCACAATGGAAAGAGCTTTTTCCGCAATGAAAATTATCAAGAGTTCACTTCGTAATAAAATGGGAGAGGACCTATTGAATGATTGTTTAGTGTGTTATATTAAAAGATGTAATTTTAACTATTTTATATTCTTAATAAAACTTTATTTTTATTTAATTTTGATATGAAAATTTTTGTAAAATCTCTATTTTATCTGGGCCCCCTATTTTAAATTTCTGGCTCCGTCACTGTAGGCCAATAAAAAAATAAGTTCAATTATGTATGAATAAAGAGAAATCTACACGAGAACCAACAAAACCAATACTAATCAAGTAATTTCTCAATTATTGGATTCATGGACTTGATACTTGCTTGAGTCTATATAAAGATCTGTTCAATTTGCAGACATAACCCAGATGAATGCTATCAACAAATCCTTGAGGTTGGTCCATATATGTTATTTTCTTTAAATGGCCATGTAAAAAGAAATGCATTAATAACATTAAGTTGACATAACGACCATCCTCTAGAAATAGAAATAGATAAAACTAACATTATTATAACAATAGGACTAAATGTCTCATTAAAGCCTAGACCATGTTCTTTTATACACCCATTGGCCACTAACCTAGATTTTAATCTTTCAATGGTAGCATATGCTTTTCTTTTAATTTTACAAACCCAATGATTGCCAACAATATTTCTAGATGGATGTGGGATAAGGTCCCATATATTATTTCTCTAAAATACATAGATTTCAAGTTCCATAGCTTCACGCAAGTTTTATATATTGGTAAAAGAGGAAGGTTCATTAGTAATGAAAGCGAATGGATTAAATTTTTGTAAAAGATGTAAGGTAGCACATCTATATAATATGGGGGGATAAAGTTGCATAGAGTGGTTAGATGTGGGATGTGGTTGAGCATTGGAAGTAGGATAAGAAGGAGGATATGAGGTTGTTATAAGATTGTTCAGGATTGGTAAGATAAGATTTGTAAAAAGATTAAAATTTCCTGAAGATATTGTAGGAACAATTAGTTGTATAGTGGAGAAGTAATTTGAAGTAAAAAAGAAGTCTTATCATTGGATTGATTTGGTTGAGATCTCATAATTTATTAAAAAGGAAAAACCTTCTTATTAAATGATACATGTCTAGTATAATAAAATTTTCTTCTCTCCTTATCAAGACAATGATAACCATGTTTAATAGTAGAGTAACCCATGAAAATACATTGCTTTAAATGAAAAGAAAACTTATTTTTATTATAGGGACGAAGTAAAAGATAAATGGCACACCTAAAGAATCTAAGGAATAGATAATTTGGATGTCCAAGATGATCATGCCAATCATCTAATTTAACTAAAAAATCTGCAGCATTCAAATTAGTTTGTTGTTATAGACTAACACTCAGTTTGTTGTAAAGCCACAACTCATTTGTTCCTTGTAGCATTATATCCTCGGTAATATGATATTTCTCAAGAAAATGGTTAGGATGAAATTTAAAGAAGCAATTATTATCACAATAAAATTTTTGCCCAAATAATAATGAATTAGTAACATTAAGAACATGGAAAATATTGTTCAAGGAAAATTCTTTTGAAGGAGAAAAAATGGAAGTGAAACTAATATGAGAAATATGTAACCTAGTACCATTACCAACAGTTAATTTTTCCTTAACCTTACACTCATTGGCAATATTTAAAGATGCCATATTGTTGTAATATGATGAATTGTAGGATGCCAAGGTTGACCTATCGTGGAATTGAAGTTGTTCGTATCAAATGGTGTTGGAAGGAGAGCAAGATTTCCCTGAGGTCATGGATTATCATAGCTTCTTCCATTGAAATGACTTTGTTGCGGAAAAAATTTAACATTAATTAAACCTGTGTCAACAATTAGAATAAAATGATTTGTATAGCCAAAGATCTGTCACGTGACAGAGGATTATTGTTGACTTTGATAGGAATAAATTCCTTATCCACATCGTCCTTTATTACTAATTTACCATGACCTCATCCATAATTTCCACTATTGTTGTGAGATATAGGATGATCAGTTGGAATTGCGAAATCTGCCTTTTGTGCTATATTGATAGTGAACAATTATATTTAATGTGCTTTAAGAAGTATTTCATAAGCAACCAACTGACTGTATAAATCATTAAAGGACACTACTTCAGGTTATTGTTGAACAATTATATTTGTTGTGCTTTAAGAAGTAGGCAGATACTAATGTTTCCCAACAATTAATTAAATGAGGATATGTCTCTTCAGTTAAATGAAACAATAGTTGATCTTTGTTAAACTAAGAAATATATGATGGATTAATTCAGGTTGATTATTTAAAGGGCTAACATGCTCTTTTGGTGGTACAGCTTCGATTGTATTAAGTATTCCCTGAAGATAATAGAAATTCAATAATATAGAAAATTGTAATTTCTAAGGAATATAATTCTTAAGAGTTAAGTTTGATACAAAAGGTTTGATTGAGTTGTGTATTAGTTGGGGAAAAAAAAAGGGATTTTGAAGTGTTGGAGAAGTTATAGATATAGAAGTAGAAGATTGAGAGGAAGAAGAAGAAAAAGACGCAGGTGTAGCCAGAGAATTAGCTATGATTAATAGCTTCGACACTAGCTTAGGAACATAGTGGTTTTATTTTGTAGGTTGGATAGATGCAGCACTCGCATGTTGTCATTTTATTGTGTTTATTGTAAAAAGGTTTCATCTCTCCAAAATTCTATGCTTTAACTCTTATTTATTCAACAACTTTCTTAATTTTTCAAAAAACCTGTTTGTTAAACTCTAATTATGAATTCCAACTATGATTAGAAACTATTAAGAAATTAATAAAGAATAAGAAATTAGAAGAAAAGAGTATATTCAAAAACTTAGTAAAGAATGAGATGTTAGAAGAAGAAAGTGAAGAGAGGATCCTAAATTAGTTTTTTGTTAACTAATTGAAAATTTATTACAATCCATATATGTAATAACTATTCTAACTATTAGCTAATTACAATATAAATAAGACACATATTTACCAAAAAATATAAATAAGACACGTGTTAAATCTGTTTAGTCTATTCTTATTTCTTAATTCAACAATAATGATTTCCTTTTCTTGGTAGCTATTTTAACTCATTCTCACCCATCTTTTATAACATTACCTCCTCCTTTGACCTTGTCTACAAGGTTGATGTTAGGGTAATGCTATTATCACATAGGTAATCGTATGAAACATTGTGTTTTTCTTTAACAATAAATGAATTAAGATTTGAACTATTGGTTTATTGCAATGGTTAACAAACTAATGATCTCTTAGGATAGTCTTATCCTTGTACTAAAACACTGCTTATTCTAACTTTGGAATAGCTTTTTCTATGTTTCCAAATTGTACTTATTCCAATACTAGAATTAATTTAACTCCTTGTCTAAACATCCCTCTCATCTTTCTTAGAAACCTTAATTCCATAAAGAAAAAAACCTAGCTACCACACAAAGAAGCTACTGCTGCTTGCTCCGCCAATTGCCAGTTGTCATCCTCGCCGCTGCATGAAGTTGTCGGAGAGCCTTACGTTTCTGCAGCCAATAGCCACTGTCGTCATGTTTTCTGTCGCCGCTGCATAAAGCTACCCTCTAGTGACGTCTCCTCCCTGCTTGTGCGATGACGTTTGTGCGACCGTAACATCTCCCGTGGCTTCCTGACTAGCCAATCGCCAAGCTTCATATTTGCAACGTCCCCATTAACTCACATGCACCAGGAAACATCTCCCCCTCCCCGCCGCCATGTTTACAACATCTCTAAATAGTCATAAATAATCGCCTCTGTCACCGTCCGTGGCTGCCACAAAACAACCAAAAACAACCTTTTTCTCTATTGTGGAGCAACATATTCATTCTTATTTCAACCGCCAGCAACTCAACCGCACCAATGGCAAGCATACACAAACCTCAAAATTATATCCATCGGCAATTTTAGCTTTTTTTCAATGAAAAATCACACTAGAACTGGATGCTTATTTGTCGGCCATTCTTCAGCATAAGACTATTTGATTTTATGATTCCTAACCACTGATATTCATTACCTCAATGTAGTGCCGCGGACTGAGTTTAAGTTTTATGCGTTTCTAATATAACCCTTTTAGATTCAATAATTTAAGTTTTTTAGGTCTCTGACACGAACTTTTTAGATTTAATTATTTAGGATTTATTATTTCAATTCCATAATATAAGATTCATAATAATTAAACAATGTAATCAAATCATACAATTAAAGTTGGCTTCAATACAACTGATGAGAAATCAAGCAGGGATCCGATTTAGTAGAAATAATTATGAATTTTTTTTGTTTAATTATCAAAAGTCAAAGATCATTAAAATTTTATAAAATGATTAATATATAAATCATAATAAAGTAAGAATCTTAATTCGTTTCTTATTCTCAAATTTGATCCTTTTCTTGTAATATCCCTCACATCATTTTCAAAATTGGCTTATCTTAACCACCATAGGAGCTACACAAGTGTCTCACCTTTAACAATATTCACGGAAAAAGTTGAGAAAACTCTATAATTATTATAAAAAGAGTTAAGTAAGGAGAGGTAGCTCCAGGTTTAGACATTATAGTAATTTAATTAAAATTAAATTCTAATTACAATTAAATTTTAATTAAAATTACAAATGATTCTAATTAAATACTATTTATGTTTAAATAGGATCCTACGTCTCATACTGATCATTATTTATTAAATATATTATATTTAATCATAAAGTTTCTCAAACTTTTCATTTAAGTCCAATTTAATTAAAATATCTTTTTTCTCTTCAACGCGCTCGTTATATGTCATAGCAATGGATACAAATTATAACCCTAAATCATATTTGAGATTAGATAAATTAGACTCCTTTAATTTATCTTTAATTCTCTAATTAAACAATTTATATCCATAGATCAAAATTAACGTTTAGCAACACATCATGATCACCCAAATATTTAAGAATATCAAAATAGTTTTGAATAACCTTTTCATACATTTTTTTGTATAATTCAATCCTTTTATCATATAATATTATGATTAGACATAGACCATGAAATTAATGTCTACTCTATTTGAATCTAATCATATTAGTTCTCCACTATTAGTTATTAATTCAATTAATGACTTTTGTAAACTATTTATAAAACATCATTCTACCTTAGCCAAGGATTTTTTGAATCATTATTGATCGAGAATAACGTAACATTCTCCCTAATTATTTTATGGTGACGAATCTTATATTGATCACTCAACTACCTCTATATAATTCATGCTATATCCAATGACTACTGACTGAACTATCGATGATCATAATAGGTTATAAGTAGTATCAAAAAATAACAATCCTTATACAAGATAACTTCGGAGATCTCAAGTCAAAGGATCAACACAATGAGAATTTATATAGACAAATAAGTAATGTTTCAAATGAATTTTTTATATGGGTCAATTCAGTGAACTTGTTCTCTAAGAAGTACCCATACATTTATTTAAGTATCTTCATAAAAGCTTATAAGATCAGCTACTTCCTTCATAAAGAAGAACATAACGTATGTTAGTCTTTTTTATGTTTTATTAATGTCCAATCTTTATAGAACAATGACTAGAAACAATTTAGTGATAGTATATAAATGTAATGTAAATCTCATAACTATAATCTCATCATAATTTCATTTGCAATATATAATTATCCCATGAATTTTATCATATATATCTAAATATATACAAAATAAATAATATCTTTAAATTATTTTGTTACTAAACTTTAACCAACTGATTAGTCGTAGGGCATAAACCAATAGTATAACCCTTAAATAACTTTGTAGTGTTATAAGATAAGGATGAATAACGTTCAAGATAAGGATAAATAAGATTTACAATTGAAAGGATTTAGATTGAATAATATTATTCACGAATTTTTATTGTAATGTTTATGGAGTCATACACTTATATTATTATTAATATATGATATTTTGATATAGTATTTTTACTATATGATGCAAATTACAGTATTTTTAGTACTTTTTTATTATTCTTAATTTTATATTTATATGATAATTAAATGAACTTTGTCTTATATTAACTGTAGTTATTATTTTTATGTGAAATATTTGAAAATTAATATTAATAAGAATAAAGAAATAGTTATTATTTCAAAGTTATATTATTATTACTTTTTCAGTCAAGGTTAATATAAAATTAAAATAAAATATAATGCAATATATTGAAAGATTATTTATAACTTTAAAAATTATTTAAACTAATATTCAATTGACTGATAATCGTATCATACTAAAACTAAATCTATTACTAAATCCAATGTGTTATTCATGATATTAGTGAAGAGAGTCTCTTTTGTGATCAATTATACGTGCATAATAAAATTGACATCAATTAGATGTGCGGGATATGCAGATAGTAAATTCAATTAAGAGTGGGTTTGGTAACTTGGTACATTTGTATTGTTGAGAATAATAACCAAAAAAAAGGGGATTGAATTGACTTTTTAAGAATATTTTTTTCCCATGAAACTATAAAATAGTGTTGCAAGTTTGAAAAGACAAATTTATTTTATTGTAATAATATTGATTGTTTCAATGCACAAGTCATAACTCTTTTTTTTTTTTACTTGCCAGGTATTTTAGAAGGGTCTTAATTATAGGAAGACATCTTTAAGTTATTTATATTTAGACTAATCCCGGCTTGAACCAGGTAAGTCCCTTATGAGAGACAAAACTTTAATCCTAAATTTTAAACAGTTATATACATGAAGAAAGTTTGAACCCACGACCTCAAATTAAGTCAGAATAGCCTCTTCTCAGTACTGAAATTAACGTTTTAGTGAATGTTATGCTGTTTATAAAAGAAATTGTACATTTGGCTTTCAGAGAATATCCATTGCACCGGAAACAATAGAGAGTGAAAGGCAAAGAAATGTCAACGGGTTTTTAATTGTCCGTCAAAAAAGAATAGGAATGGAACTTTTGGGTCCGGACAATGTAAGGTTTGGTCACATCATTTAAGAAACACCTGGCATAGGCAAAGAAATTTCATTACAGCCAACTGGACAATGTTACTTTCAACAGCCCGGCGATTTCTAATTTGCTTGTAACCACATAAATCCATACGAGTCAAAGCTGCTCCTGTATATACACAACACTTTCTTATCACTTCCGTCAAAATAACCATCCAACCACTCATGGAATCAACAACTACAGTCTCCTCCTGTTTCTTCCAATTCACCCTTCTCCTCTTTCTTTGTTTGCTCCACTACCAAACTTCCTTAGTTCAGTCCGCGCTTCCTATAGAAGCTCTACCCACGAAATCTGGTTACCTTCCGGTTGATCCCACAAGCAACTCAGCCATGTTCTACACTTTCTATGAAGCACAGAACTCAACTTCACCTCTCCCAGAGACCCCACTTCTCATATGGCTTCAGGGTGGTCCTGGCTGTTCTTCCATGATTGGAAACTTCCTTGAACTCGGCCCTTACCGTGTTGTTGACCCTCAGAGACCAAGCACGCATCAACTTCCTGATCTCCAACGCAACCCAGGTTCTTGGAACCGAATTTTCGGACTAGTTTTCCTGGATAATCCAGTAGGAGTCGGGTTCAGTATTGCCTCAAAACCTGACGATATACCTAGAGATCAACACTCTGTTGCTAGCCATCTTTTCGCGGCAATTAAAGGGTTTCTTGAACTGGACCCAGTTTTCAAGAATCGTCCACTTTACATCACCGGTGAAAGCTATGCAGGAAAGTACGTTCCTGCAATTGGGTATCACATTCTAAACAAGAACAAGAACTTTCCAGTATCAGAGCAAGTGAACCTAAAAGGCGTTGCTATAGGTAACGGGATAACAGACCCAGTGACGCAGGTCCAAACACATGCAGCCAACGCTTACTATTCCGGCTTAATCAACGAGAGACAAAAGGGTAAATTGGAGGAAATCCAAAGAAAGGCAGTGAGGTTGATCGAAATGGGCAAATGGACTGAGGCAACAGACACAAGAAACGAGGTATTTGATATGCTGAGCAACTTCACAGGGCTGGCAACTTTGTTCGACTACACAAAAAAGGAACCTTACAAAACATACTTGGTAAGAAACCTTCTACAATCAAATGATGTGAAGAAGGGATTAGGAGCCAACAAATCCACGGTCTTCGACGACTGCAGCGACGTGGTGCAGGCGGCGTTGCATGGGGACGTAATGAAGAGCGTCAAGTACATGGCGGAGTTGTTGGTGAAGGAGAGCAAAGTGTTGTTGTACCAGGGACTTTTTGATCTTAGAGACAGCGCTGTTTCTGTGGAGGCATGGGTTAAGACGATGAAATGGGACGGTATAGAGAGGTTTTTAATGGCGGAGAGGAAGATATGGAAGGTAGAGGGTGAGCTTGCTGGTTACGTGCAAAAATGGGGGAGCTTGAGCCATGCGGTTGTGTTAGGAGCTGGGCATCTTGTGGCCACCGACCAGTCGGTGAATTCTCAGGCTATGATTGAGAATTGGGTTTTGGACACAGGGGTCTTTGCCGACAAGCGAGTTACTTAACGGAACATTTGTTCCAATTGAATCATCCTTGTTTGGGATCTCTATTTTCTATCCACTCAATTTCGTGACAAGAGGTTGAATTAAATAACTTTTAAATTATAACAAGGTTGAAATTGCATCTTAGGCAAAATTTGAATTAGATTTTTGACATTTAACAATATATAAGAAGATATTTAAAATCGTCATAATTTCAATAATTGTGCTCGTAAGAATTCTTTTTTATTGGTGGGTAAAGTGAGCGAAGCCCGAAAAGAAGTCTTTAATTAACAAACATAAGTAATACCAATAATATCATGAAAAAATTACGAATTCACTGCATCTGGTGGGCTAGCTAAGGGATGAAAACACGGACTAAAATCATAATATTTCTTTTGAGATGTGGCCAGAAACATCAGTCAGTGAGAATATATCGACAAGAAAAATACAGTAAATGGAATCGAGATCAGAATAGCAGCAAAATAAAAATTTGGCATTATAGGTTGGCCCATGAAGTACAAGAGAAGTCACATACTAGACTGTCTCGGGCTTGGAAAATGACCCTCGCTAAAAACTCTGCATCTTTTCTTCAGCATCACACAACTCAAGTTAGGCTATCTCCAAATGTATTTCGGGTCTACAAGAATGGCTATTACCCCTTTACCAGATTTCAGAGCACGATGTGAATCCCAGTATTTTCACCACATTCTACAAAGTCAGGGACTTAAACAGGCATATACAAATAGGACATAGTCAAGAACAAATAGAAAAGAAGAGAAAAAAGCTGTGTTAGAGAAAAGAGAGGGACAGAGAAAGAATTCTACTAAAGAAAAGAGTGGGAGAAGAGTCGTGGCAAAAAAAAGAGCGAGAGAAGAAAAAGAAACTGAAGTAATTATGTATTGGACGGTTGGACCATATAGAGTTTAGACAAGCATTGGAGGAGGGCTTGACGCTGCTAGTGGAAGCTACAAATGGTTTTTAACTTACAATGAAACTGAAATATGCATGTTAAAGACCAATTGAAAATTTAAAATATGTGTGTGACACAAATTAAAACAATTTTTAAAATTTAATTTTTTATCTTAAAGTTTTATTTAAAATGTGACATATTTTGTATTTATTATTTTAATTTTAATTTTTATCATAAAATAAATAAAAATAAAAATAAAACAAAATGTGTAAAAAAATTAAAATTAAATACTAAAAAACAAAATGTGTCACAATTTAAATAAAATTTTAAGATAAAAATTAAATTTTAAAAATTGCTTTCATTTGTGTCACACACATATTTTGATTTTGATTTTTATTTAAATTTTAATTTTTAAATAAAAATTTTAAGATAAAATTAAAAATTAAAAATTAATTTTATTTGTGACACATATTTTGACTTTATTTATTATTTTAATTTTAATTTTTAAATAAAAATTTTAAGAAAAAATATTGAATTTTAAAATATGATTTTTCGTGACACAAGTTAATTTTTAAATAAAAATTCAAATTCAAAATTTGACAATTTATTAAAATTGTTTAATTATTTTATAAATTATTAAATAATTTAATTTAATTTAAAATTTGATTAATTTTATTATTATTATTGTATTATAATGTGTTCAAACTAAAAGAAAATAAGCCATAAAAAATTGGATTCCTCGTTGACGACTTCGCTCGTAAAGTCATAAAATTTGGAACACTAACAAAGTTGTGAATTTTTGTAAGTAAAAGGATAATGTTTTTTTTTTTTGCTTGGGCAGAGTTAGACAAAGTAAAAATAGACAGAGAATTCAGACTCCACTTTAACTACTCTAGAGTTAGGCTTTGCTTCAATTTGTATATCTTCTTCGAATAACATCACATTTGACAACTTTACAAATATTCCTACATTGTAGTGAACATCAAAATACATAGTGATTTATGACCAACTATAATAATTAAGTTTAAATTGGTTCAAATTTTATGCCTTGTTCATTGCGTTACGACTTCATTGATTTATGCCACCAACGACTTCATACAAATTCAGGTTTCAAATCAAGTTGCCCGCACGGCACGGGTAGCCCAGTTGATCATTGGAAGGAAATTAAGTCCAAGGTTTTAAATCAAGTCAACTTAACATTATCCACAAATATATTATGACATGTTTAACGCTTACTTTTCCCTTGGCCTGTATAACGTTCTTCTCTCTTTTTGGTGGAGGAGATGAAGGTATAATAATAACTTTTTCAACCTTTTATCTACTTTAAGAATAAATAAATAAATGTCAATTACATCATTTAACCAAAATCAAACATAACAAATACTATGAATACTAAAGCACGTATGCAAATAACTCTCCGCCAGACCAGGCCAAAAGGTACATATATAAACTTAATACTATAAGAAAGATATAAACTAATAATAAATGTTTGTCCCCTGCACCACTCCTTAGCCACCACTTATCAAGTGCTTGGTCGAGTCTTTTCAAAAACAAACAATCAGATGATAAAAATATTTGTAAATTTTTAATAATTAAAATTTATTATCAAATTTCATTAGGTTCAATATTAAATGTTCTAGTTGAAATGCTAATAATTTATTATGTGAGTTATTCCGTTATAAAAGAATTAATACTTTAGATTAGATAAAAATCACATATATGTTCAAATTATGTAATATTTACTTTTTATTGTATAAAAAAATAAAAAAAAGTCGGGTTCGTTCATTTTGTTTTTGTTTCCGAGTTAAACCCCTCGTATTTGCCCAGAACTAAACCCCTACTACTTACAGGTCTCTCTTCCCTCCTCGGCGCTGCAACTCAGGATAGCCATCGCCACCGTGGACTCGACGCGTTTTCTTGAACTCCTCTGATTCTCTTTTTCCATCACCTTCTGGTTAGTGATCTTTACGAAATCGATTGTTTGGTTCATTGATTTTATGGAAACCCGACGTGATACCTATATATGCAGCATATATATTTGGGTTCGTCTTTCAAACTTCTGGGTTCAAGATTTTGCTTCCTGTTTTTTTGATTCTGTGGAATATAGGTAACTTGAGTAAGTTGGGATCTATCTTAGGGATTTCATGTCATACGTTCGATTGTGAATTGTTGTGAAGAGCGTTTTAGGATTTCAAGTTTAGTTTTCTGATAACCCCCTTATCTAAGCCATCAGCCTATATCCCCATTCACCTTCTTCCTTCACTGTTATTGAATTATCCTCCTTTCTCTTTATTGGGTTTTCATTTTCCTTTTCTGGGTATTTCTTTTTACTGGGTTTTGGGGGGTTGGATTCCAGATCGTGGATGATCATTTTGTTCTCCATGTTGAGAAAGATGCGATCTTTGAGGATCTAAGGGCACTGTCTTTGCTTGAAGAGGAATCTAATACTGAAGTAATTTTCTCACCTGTAGTCTCGTGCAAGATGGTCTTTTTTATCATTTGATTTTTTTTCAGATTTTCCGTTTCTGGGCGTGAGCGTGCGCTTTGTGTGCTAATTTGTTTTTATTTGAACTTTCAGCTTGTGCGTTCATATGCTTCTTTATGAGGATCTAAACCTTGAGATATGCTGTTGGACTTCCCTTTGCATTGTTGTTTCTGCATCAACTTTAAAAATAAAAATTAAAAATCCCTCTTTTGAAGTTTTTGTTTAACTGCTTTTCTTGTTTTCCTGTTAGCATTCACCCATATTATTTTCTTTTTTGCACCCATCTATGTTATATTTCCATCCTTTTATTTTGGTTAAGACAATAATACTACCATCTTCTTTAATAGGTTTTGCTTACTAGGTCTGCTGTTGATTTGATGATTGCAATAAACAAATTTGGAAGCCTGTGGTATGGTCATATCTTTACCATGTTCCCTGGATTTTGCAGTTTTTGAATCTGTATGTAGATCGATCAATTCAGTAGTCTGCTCTTTATGCTTTTGATTGATCAGTTTGCTTTTTAGTTTGGACTTTTTGATGGAGTATAGACTTAGCTTTTTTGCTGCACATGACTTTTCAACGAATTGTTATGATTTTGATAGACCTTTCACATGATGATTGTAGTCGTTTTAACTAGTTAACATTGTTCAATAAGAGATTTTTCTATAAAGTAGTGGATGGTTGCGTCTTTGTGAAGCTGTATATATATATATATAGAACCTTATACAATTCAGTGCAAGGTCATGCATATTATAGATACTATATATATATCTAGGTTCAAAACGGCACCGCTTTACTCCTTTGAATAATAATAATAGAGTTATCCTTTGAATAATTTCATTAATTAAAAAAATCACTTGATCTCTAATAATTACTACTTATCAAGTGCTTGGTTGAGTCTTTTCAAAAACAAACAATCAGATGATAAAAATATTTGTAAATTTTTAATAATTATAATTTATTATTAAATTTCATTAAGTTCAATATTAAATGTTTCAGTTGAAATGCTAATGATTTATTATGTGAGTTATTTCATTATAATACTTTAGATAAAAAATCACATATATACGTTCAAATTATGTAATATTTACTTTTTACTGTATATTGTTTTTAAAAATTATTTATAATTTTCTAAATAAATATATATACTTATCCAATTTTAAAAAATAAAAATTGAAAAAAGTAAATTGGCGTTAGGAAATTTCTTACATTATAGTCTCTAAGCATTTGGATTTTGCTGTATCATAGCCTCCCACTATGTACAAACTCCAGCGCTTCGCCGCCACCAAGGGCCTCCACCACCAACACCACTGTCGGTTGCTCTCACAATCCGCGGCTTCTCTTATCGAAGAGCTAGAAATCCAAACCCCACACACTTACCCTGAAGGATTCCCAAAGCCCGGCCCGCTCGACACCATCCTCGCCGTACCTCGGGCAGCCTCCGGAAGCAACGTCTCTGTTAAAGAGCGAAAAGCGGGCCGCACACCTGGTATTGTGTTTGAACAAGAAGATGGGCAACATGGCGGTAACAAGAGGTTGATTTCAGTGCAGACAAATAGGATCAGGAACTTGGTTGACAAGTACGGGACTTGCTTCTTTTTGTCTCGCCTCTTTAATCTTGAGGTCAGGCCCGAGTTCGGGTCAGAAGACTTGATTGAAAATGTCCGGGTTCTACCCAGATTGGTACTTGTTCTGTTTTCTTCTCATTTTGTTAATTTAGGGTTATTGATTGAGGTTTTTGTTCTGTTATGTGGCTAAATTATGGATTGGTTTGTAATGTTATAGCTTTTAATTTTTTCAGCTTCATCTGCATGCAGCGTCAGATACTCCAATCAATGTGACCTTCATAAGGGCAACTGCGCATGCTTTGTTAAAGGTTGATGTTCCTCTTGAATTTAGAGGTGAAGACATATCGCCAGGTCTCAGGAAAGGTTAGTACTTTAAATTATCACCATTTCTGCTTGAAGGTTTTCTTTACAATCCTTTATATTTTCTTTTTTCTGCCTGTTCAACTTTCCTCTTTAGTACTGAACTTTGATGGTATTCTATATTCGAAAGTAGCTCAAGTTGCTCTTGTATTATTCTTACGATAAGCTATCCTGTTTCTTGTACAAGAGGCCTTTTTGAATGGAGTTTTGGTGGTTTCCCGATCGTGATTCAGTAGCTTGTTTTAGTTAGATGACAGTAAGTTGCTGAATGTAAAAGTATCAACCGGCATGGTTTTGAATATCTTTTCTTTGCATTTACATGTCAATGTTGTCACCTTTAAACTTTCATGCCAATATATCTAAGAGATTATGTGAATATATGCATGCATTATTAGCCCTTTGGATTTATTTAAAGAGTTGGAAACAATTGACCTGTTCTTTCATCAACAATATATTTGCCTTCATAATGGTGTTTAGAACTTCTCACTCTATTTCTATCATTCCTTTGGTTTATGTTTGGATAATTGTTCACTGTTTCTTTCGTTATGGATGTCTGTCCATCTAACCTTGGGGATTAAATGAAATAGTGTTGCTTGTACATGTATGGCAGGTAACTATTTGAATACCATTAGCAGGACTGCGAAGTTTCTCTGTCCTGCAGATATCATTCCTCCGTATATTGAAGTAGATCTGAGTGAACTGGATGTTGGACAAAAGATTTTGATGGGAGACCTCAAAGTTCATCCAGCTTTAAAGCTAATTCAGCCGAAGGATTTCCCTGTCTGCAAAATTATGGGATCCAGGGTTTCTGATCAGCGGAAATCTAAATAAGAACTTAGGAAGTCAGAGCCTTCTAGGAGCACAAATGAACACTGCTTTCATCAGGGAAGTTGCATGCCAAATTGTAAGATGAGTTTAAAATGGATCAATCCAATCTTAAAGATGTAGCTTTTGCCTTCTTATTTTCCTTTCTCCTTTAAATTGACATTGTGGGGGTTCAGGTGAAGCAGTGGATGCCATTTTGGACAAATTGTTTATGAATTAAGAAGTGCTGGCATATTTGAGATCTTGCTAGCCTGACCACAAAAATTTACGGATCTTGCTTTTCTTGTTTGGTTGATTTAAGGATCCACAATTGGTGATAGATACCGTTTTTTGGACTGTTATGTATTGTTGAGTACATCATCATACTGGAATAAGATATGATAGTGAAGAAAGTGCTGAGCACCTTTTGTATAGAAGTAAAACTGCAAGAAATTGAGGCTGCCTTTTCTGAGAATAATATATTAGATGCAAGGACCTGTTAAGAAAGGGCTAGTTACTAGGCAATGTAATTTGGAATTGATAGCTGTCATTTCTTAGTTCTTATCTGTCTATTTTCATCTCTTAGATTATGTATTTGGGTGGTAATGGAGATAAAACAGTTTCTCGAGGTTAACCGGTAATCATGATACGCTTGTGAATCGCCATTTATCAGGTTCGTATTTGAATCATTTCACTTTCTCGAGGCCAAAAGCTGGTGAAACTTGACATAGGTGGCAAGTTGTATTTGAATCACGTTGGTGGCATCCGTGGAGTTGGGATGTAGAATTGATACCGGGGGCAACGGAACATGCATAAGATTTGAGCTTGCACATGGAAGGCCCTGACAGCGCCTCGATTTTAACACGGAAGTGTATCGACATTTGCCGTAGCTTAGCAAATATAGAGGAACAGAAGAAAGACCACAAGAATCCACCAATTGTTGGAGCTTTGTTTTCCAGATGAGCGTTTTTGTGCTTAATTCTGGACGCAGGAAAAAGGATTGCCGTGGATTTTCTTTCGCTTCGCAATATCAGCTAACGTTCTAAGATTTCTATTTAGAGCGAGAAGTTTTGTCTGTAGTGGTTTAAGTAAAATTTAATTTCAATGTAACATTAGCTACAATTTTCACAAATATCAGATTAGCCCTTGCACTTGCGCAGCTAGACCTGAAGGGAGCTAATGGAAGCATAAGGCGGATATTTAGCTGAAGTAAAAGGCCCTATACAAAACTTTCGGGTCATTAGATAATACTTGGGATACTGCGACCCAGGGAATAATGACACGTTTGGAAGTGTTCTTAATTAGTGATTAAACAATTGGCCTATACATGTGTCTTCTTTTGGACTTAAGCGAATAAACAGAACTCTTTTTAATACCTCTCAACAATTCATGCTTGTCTTGCTGTATTCTCATTAATATTTGTGTCCCATTCAAGTTCCATAGTTTGTTCAACTTTAAACCAAAGGCTCTGCTTAAGTAGGACAACGCTGTTCTTGTCGTCACCTTTCGTCGTTATCTCCCACTCCCAGAAAG
>JAOQMR010000211.1:8304521-8319068 GCA_027563865.1 Erythroxylum pelleterianum
AAACCAAAGGCTCTGCTTAAGTAGGACAACGCTGTTCTTGTCGTCACCTTTCGTCGTTATCTCCCACTCCCAGAAAGTCCATGATTCCCTTATCCACCACAAGCATCAAAATCTGGTCCTATTTTCATTTTCTCTTTACATATGGATGCGAACAGATTGATCATTCAAACTTGACTACATGCCATCATTAATGTGCTTAATGGCAGCTCTTTCCTCCTCTTTGCTCCTCCTGTTCCTTTGTTTCATTCACGATCATATTTCTTTTGCATCCTCAGAGTCTGTTTTTCCCAAAGAAGCTCTTCCCACGAAATCTGGCTATCTTCCGGTAGGTTCCTGGAGCAATTCTGCCATTTTCTACACTTTCTATGAAGCCCAGAACTCAACTTCACCTCTCTCCGAGACCCCACTTCTCATATGGCTTCAGGGTGGTCCTGGTTGTTCTTCCATGATCGGCAACTTCTATGAACTCGGTCCTTACCGTATTGTCGAGCCTCAGAAACCAAACATGTCCCACCTTCTTCTCCAACGTAATTCAGGTTCATGGAACCGTATTTTTGGACTAGTTTTTCTTGACAATCCAATAGGAGTTGGGTTTAGTGTTGCCTCAAGCCCTGATGTCATACCCAGAGATCAACACTCTGTTGCTAAACATCTCTTTGCAGCAATTACAGGGTTTATTGATTCAGACCCAAATTTCAAGAATCGTCCACTTTACATCACAGGGGAGAGTTATGGAGGAAAGTATGTTCCTGCCATTGGGTTCCACATTCTGATGAAGAACAAGGTGCTGTCAGTGTCAAAGCAAGTGAATCTGAAAGGTGTTGCTATAGGTAACGGGTTGACGGATCCAGTTACCCAAGTTAAAGTTCATGCTGACAACCTTTACTATTCTGGTTTAATTAATGAAAAACAAAAGTTTGAATTGGAGGCAGCTCAATGGAAGGTTGTTAAGTTGATTGAAATGGGATTGTGGAGGGAGGCAACAGATGCAAGACGCGAGGTCTTGCATAAAATAGAAACCATGACAGGGTTGGCCACTTTGTTTGACTACACAAGGATGGTGCCATACGGAACAGATTTTGTCACAAAATTTTTACAGTCAGACGAAATCAAGAAGGCAATAGGAGCTAATGCATCGATAGACTTTGTGAGCTGCAGTGATGCGGTTGGGGCTGTGCTGAGTGCAGATGTTATGAAGAGTGTCAAGTACATGGTTGAATTCTTAGTGAAGGAGACTAAGGTTTTGCTGTATCAAGGACATCATGATCTTCAGGACGGTGTGGTTTCTACTGAAGCTTGGGTTAGAACGATGAGATGGGATGGAATCGTGAAGTTTCTATTGGCTGACAGAAAGATATGGAAAGTGAATGGAGTGCTTGCTGGGTATGTACAGAAATGGCGTAGTTTGAACCATGCTATTGTGTTAGGGGCAGGACATCTTGTTCCTACTGACCAGTCTCTACATTCTCAGGCAATGATAGAGGATTGGGTGTTGGAGAAAGGAATGTTTGCGAATAAGGAAGAGGGAGATACTGCTAGAGTTTAATCAAACTTCATTTCTAGCATCGTCCATCCCTGTTAGCCCATGTCATGTAGTGCTCAAGTCTTTTGAATTCATAATAACACTTTCTTATGTGAAGGCATCGAGTTTTCAATCCACTAGCCATTACCAACTTAAATATTCATCTAGTGCTCATGATCTCTCTACAGTAGATAATTCGCCAGATCGAATTTTGTAATTCCCAACAGTACACATTTTCCATCAATTACTTGTTATTAATAAATATCGCTTAGGATTGTCGAACAGAAAAATTAAATCTTAATAATGATCATGCGATGACTGATGAGTTCAAAAGTTAAATCATGTCATGTCCCCAAAGCCCTGCAACAAATCTTGGATTGGAAGTGGAAGGAATTGTAGGCGTCATAGCGAGCCAAGTGCCACTAGAAAAGATTAGCACCAGCTTTCTGTGATGCCAATTTTGTTATCAGGTCCTCCGGTGAGGCATCCACCTAATATAAAATTTCAAATGAAGAAAATGTTAACTAGGCAGAACGTGCCTCCGGAGGACCTCCCATTTCTGCAACGCACAGACTAAAATCAAGGACTCAAACAAAAACCCTCGAGTTTGCAATTAATAAGCTAAAATCAAATGAAAAAAAATACGAGCATATAAATCATGCGATGGTTGTAAAACAAAGGAAAAGCAATTCCATCATATTAACACGCTAAATGTTCGACCAACCGCCTCAGATTAGCATTTTGGCACACTCCTCACAGCGACAAACAACCCACTTAAGAATCTCCTAAGTGGTGCGCAAAAAAGGTGTTGCCGTCGCTCATGCCTGAATATTTGTCTTCATCGGCGACAGGAAAACTACCACAAAATCAAATTAACAAAACGATAAACATTCCTTTGAACAACAAAGTGGGTGATATGGAAACCAGCGAATGGGTTTGTAAAGGCGTTTGGAGGCGGGTTCGAGAGGAGGGAATCGATGAGCAAAGAGAGATGAAATCTTTGAGCAAGAAATCATTTTCACCCAAAAGAAAAGCAAGAACCCGTACTATGATGCCTTTGAAATTAATGTAAAGGGCATGAAAAGCAGGGTAACCAGTAGAGAACCTACCAGCTTTCAACAGAGCAACAGAAAACTGCTCCCCCCTATTCGAATCAGCCCTTAATTTCTCTCAAGAAGAAACAGAATTTAAAGGGGGTAACCCTAGAGCTGAAGGACTTTAAAACGACGACGTTTATTATACTCAAACTGAAATGGATTTTTTAAATAAAAATTGTAAATGATTTATCAATTAATAAGTAAAATATCAGAATTAATGCCAACTCTTGCAACTTCTCGGTCTTCATGCCTCAGAGTTCAGATCAGACAGTTCTTGTGGCATTTTCTAGTGAACACGAGCACTGCTTTCTCAGGTTCTCTTCTCTATAAACCCAAGAGCATCAAGCTTCTCTTAAAGTAGGTAACTTTTACTAAAACCCAAGTTTTTATTAATTTTGAAGCATTTGAGAGCACTTCAATTTTTGTGGAATTAGCTAGAATTTGGCAGGTATTTTTCAGGTATGTCATCGGGGCGCAGTTAAGATTTTCTACATGGCGTTTACATTATCTGTTATGCAATCATGTGGCCTTGTACGTATTGTACTTCGCTGTATTTCTTCTTCTTCTTTTTTTAAACGTTTTGCTTTTTGCTTTTGGTTTTGTTTGTCAACTGCGTCTCATAACGGCTAGCACCTAGTTCTGGAATCGCTTCCTTTTCGTAATTGGTGTCAGCTTATAAAATTCTATTTAAGTCTCACTTTTTTCCCCTCATCTATTTTATATAGTTGCTTGCTTTGCTGAATGTTATCTGTTGATTTATGTATTTTCTGTCCTAGTGATATTATTGAGCATGGCAGTAGTCTTAATTATGAAAATCTCCATTGCAGTGTTGTCGGAAGAAGCAATTGAAATGTATAATTGTCTTTAATGCTAAAAGGGGATATCACAGCACGTTGCTAAGAAAAATGAGGTGCTGCGGGTAATCATGGTCTTATTTTCTTAGGCTCCTTTGGCAGTGTTTATATCTCGTGAAACGAACTTCTTGATTGCAGGTTTAATAATGGGATTGTGAAGGTCTCAAATTTCTTTTATCGATCAAAGCATAATTTTGTGAACAAGTTTTTGGATGAAATAGAAAAATATGGCACGACAAGCAGCCTTGATCAGTCAAAGTTTCTTAAAAAGGTATGTGCGTGTGAATATCAAGTTTGTTTGAGTGCCATTCCATGTTGTGTGAGCAAAACCAAGGCATTACTTGTTAGTTTATCTTAGACCTTTTGTTTTGTCTACACTTTATGGCTTTTAGGAACTCACCTCCAAGTTAATACTGCATAGACAATAGTATTGTGAAGAAGGTAGCTGGTGTATGGAATAGGTTAAACGTTGTTGATCTCACAACAAATGACCCCATCATTTTGTTACATTGAAATATTTGATTCACATGCATATTATTCTACTCTTCTTTTCCATTTTATTCTGCTAGTATTGGGTTTTCACTAGCATTTTATCTTTCAAGAAAGGCCTTAGCTACTATTTCTTATATTTTTCAAGGCTGTACTTTGTCTGAGTATGCTCCTAATTTGCAACTTGATTTCTTCTAGGTATCAGTATTAATGGGTTATGATGATTTTCAACATTTCCTTGAGAATGAGAAAGATGTGAAGCAGTGTGGCATCAGTTTAAAAGATGGTGCAGATAATGTTGATCTCTCTTTGGCATGTAAAAGGTTTCCCTCTATTATATTGGGCAGTTCACCTCCTGTTGAACTCTACAATGACTCAACACAATCCTCAAAAATGAAGAGCTCTTCTGCAGCCCGAGATTATAAAGGATTTATTCCTAATGCATTACATTTAGAATTGGTTGGTCCACCTATTCCTTGTGAATTGTGGACTGGAGACGCCCTTTCAAATGCAAACTCCTCCGTGTCAGAACTAAGAAAGGACAATACAGACATAATTAGTGAGTCAATTGAAAAAAGGGATCATGCTTCAAAAGAATCAAATGAAGATAATATATGTGTTTCATATGCACATCCTAGGGACATGACTTGGGAAACTGAGGAAATGAATGAATCTTGTGTTGAGGTTGAGCGAAGATTACAAGTAGGTGCCCCATCTCTTGACAGATCTATCAAATGCTTACCTGGATTAAGTCGAAGACAAAGCCAACAGCTAGAAAATTGTGGTTTTCATACGGTGGGTCTATTGGAGTTATCTGAGGTGATAAGTCTTTTTAGGTCCTTTAATTGAAAGATGGCATGGTTTCACATAGTACTTGTTGTCTCCATGCAGTTAAGAAAACTGCTGCACCATTTTCCTCGAACCTATGCTGATATGCAGAATGCACACCTTGGAGTTGAAGATGGGCAGTACTTGATTTCTGTTGGGAAAATATTATCTTCCAGGTGGTGTTTGTTGAAAACAATGATGTCTTTCTTGAATTATTGAATGTTAGACAATTTTATAGGTTGAATAGTGTCTAATTTTGTCGGTTTGATTTGCTGTAATTTGTAGCTATGTTGTAATTTGTGCTTGTTTGGTGAGGCAAATGAAAAAGGTTCACATGAGTAAGCTTGTGGACTTGGAAATTTGTAAAATTAACCATCATATGTAGGTGTTTTGGAGGGGAGTGAATGAGGTTGGATGATATGACGGGGATTAACATAGCAAATTGAATTCCTAAGATAGCAACTGATCAACACAAGAATATGCTTTGGTAGATTACCTATGATTATTAATTTTTTTCCCACTGTACAAACTTGGTTTCTTAGTTCTTCCCCATATTCAATCATAAAATATATGCCATCCATGCCACTTATTAAGAGTGTACATATAAGGAAAATTATATGTGAGCAATGGCTTATATTCTGACAATGATATAATTCATTTCTATCCTCAGGGGAGTAAGAGCTGGCTTCTCATTTGCATTTGTTGAGGTGGTTGTTGGTTGTGATATTGAGGATAATGGATGTCAATACACTAGTGATGATAAGGCTAATAGCAGAGAAAAGAGATTCATTTATCTACATCTTAAGAAATTTTTCCGTGGCACTCGGTTTACCAACCGGCCTTTTCTTAAATGTCTTGAAGGGAAGCATAAACCAGGAGAGCTAGTTTGTGTCAGTGGTAAGGTAAGTTGGCTTCTACATTCTGTATTTCTTTCTAGGAATTCATTTAGAGGTGTTTTGATTATTGTCATATATTTTTTGGATAGTAATAAAGCCCATTTATGTCATATACTATTGTTTCAATTTCATTCTTCATTGATTGGGCCTGATTGTTGATATTATGGTGTGCGAAAATATAGGAGTATATAAATTTTTTTGGGGGAATAAAAAAATTGATGCAAAATCATACTTCAATTTAATAATTAGGTTTTCTTATTTAATTCCTCATAAAGTTTTCCTATTTAAGTCTTATTTCTTTTTCAATAAGATGTTACTTTTATTCCTATTATGAATACGAGTCCTTGGACTTGTTTCTCCCATTTTGGGTAGGGTTTCTAGTAAGACAACTATAAACTTTTGTAATTCCAATTTTTTTCAAAAAGGTTTTGTTGTAAAGCCCTGATTATTTCAGCCACAATTACCCAATTCTAGCCTACTTTACTGAAAACAAGCTACCTTGACCTGCTTTACTATATCAAGTGGTTTCATGCGAACGAGCTATTCACTTTAGAGGATTTTAGCTTCAAAACCATGTTAGAATTTGACAAAGGTTATGGTAATGGAGATGTTAGAGATGTGAGGCATGATAGCAAACTTGATGTTGGGTATACACGTCATAGCCTAGTGGAACCCCATAAGGAGAATCCAACAACTTTACTATCTCAAGTGGTATGAGAGCAAAACAACCTATTTACTTGGAGGGTTTTAGCCTTAAAACCATGTTAGATTGTGGCAAAAGTCAAGATAATGGAGATGGTAGAGATGTGGCCCATGATTGTAGACTTAAGCCTTTTTTTCCCCTCGAAAATTAATATATTTTGTTATAAGAAAATATATACAATCTAGAGGACAAAACTAGTATAATCCATAGAATCTAGATTACAGAGATTTATGGTTCCTAGTAATCGTCTACATCTTGAGATCGAGGGAACTTGCGAGATCACTTAGTCCAGCATTACTCTAATCCCCATCTGCTCTTCATGTTACTTGTCAAATTTGCAGCTATTCCTTTGGCTAACATGGCTAATCTGCAATGTAGGAAGATGTCCTAAAGAACCATCTCACTGCTTCTACTTGTTTAAAAACTCTGCATTTGCACTCTTTCCATATGTAGTACACCAAGGCTGCCCAACTTACCCTGATAGCTTTGAGATCTACCGCGTTATGCACTCTAATTTTCCCTAGCCAGGCAATAGTTTCAGTATAAGAATCTGTTGGTCTGGCCACGTTGAGTATATTTTGCAGCCGATCCCAGACTTGTCTAGTATATCTGTATCTAATCATGAGGTGTTCCAAACTTTCCAATTTCGCATTGCATAACTCACAATTTAGATTGCTAATGGAGAATTTGTTCTTATCCCTTGTAAGCAATCCTCCATTGATTCCCATCCAAACTCGAAAAGAATGATGCAGGGGCATGTTTTGATTCAATAATCATGTGTCCTTATTTAATAGTCTTCATAACATTTTCCTATTTAGGTTAGACTTCCTTTTCAGTAAGATATTGTTTATTTTTCTGTATTCTTAATAGGTATTTGTCTATGACTTATATTTTCTGTTTCAGATGGTTTGTTAGAGAAGCACATTCCAATTGTTGTTAAAGAAGGTTTTAGTTGCTAACCTTAATAGTTCTAGCCATTATTACTCAGTTCTAGCTTTGTTGAAAAGTAGTTGTCCTAACACACATCCCTACATGATAATTATTGAATTTATACCTAGGAACTAGGATTCCCAATTTCTCACATTAGGGTACTTGTTTTTAACTTTCTTCAACTTATTTTCCAAGTTCCAGATAAATTATGAGAAGTGGAACACCAAATTCTAGAGGAGCTTAACTGAAATCATTGTTGAAGTAAAGATAATCTACCTCTCTTCCAATTATGGGAATAAGGAAATTATGGTTCAGAAAACTAGGTACTCTATGCTCTTTCCTGCAAAGATGTGAACTATAAAATAAATAATTCTCAATTTTTATTCATCGCAGTTATATTAGATATACACAATAAAACGATTAGAAAAAATTGATTGGGATTGGGATTGATAATGCGAACATGATGTCTAAACTTTTCCATTCATAATACATGTGAGGATGACAGTATCCAAGATCTATGTACTGTAACAACTTGGTATTATAATTATCGAAGATGATTGTGGACTTAAATTTTATGGGGATTTTCATCATTATTACAACTCAAATTTGTTTGAAAGAGAAGGTGTTGTGCCAGTTAGCATAAGTTAGTCCAAAATGAATTTCATGTATGTCTGGTGAACATTTAGGTTTTTAAAGTTATGTCAGCTTAGTAAATCTGCATTGCTTAGGTGTGATACTCAGCAGGCAAAATTTTTACTCTATCTAGCTTCTGGTTTGTATCTAGGCAATCATAGGCATTTCAAATGCTTAAGGACATGTTTTCATTTTCTAGTTTCTTGGGGTTGTTAAGCGACAAAAGGAGATGAATTGCTTAGTCTTTAGTTTTCAGTAAGAGAAGAGATGAGATAACATGGAGCTGGTTCTAAAATGACAATCCAGCTTTCTTGGTTTGATGCATGCTTTCAGTTGTATTGGAGCTTTTAGTTGAGAATCCTATTCCTTTTCTTCTTTGGTTTCTATCATATTTTATCATTTGTTTACTATATATATACATACCCCGCTTTGTTGAAAAGTGGTCTAGTGTTTAGAAGCTTATAGCTTCTCCTGTGCCATCTAGCAACAATTTCTTTGCACTACAACCTTTATACTATTAATTGTTCTAGAATTACTTGTACTATGTGTTGTGTTTAAGGTGGAGACCTTTTCATAAACAAAGACCTTTTCATAAACAACTTATCATTCTATTTAATTACTTTGACTAAAACTAACAAGGTTCCTTGGGCTATTCATGGTTTTATTAAGATTTGTTACAGATTAGATAGAATTAAATCATCGGTTTAGATATGATTATATTAGTAAAGATATTGTTATACTTGATTATAAGAGAGAAATTGTAAGTTAGTTTCTCCTAAACCACTATAAATATGTATTGATACCTTGTATAATGTATCAGATATAAAACTATTTTCCTTTGCAACAAGGTATCAGAGCCATCTGGGTTCATTTGAGGGTTAGTCTATTATGCCTAAGCATAATTTCTGGGTGTCACCTTTAGCTTCAAGTTCTACCCAGAGACTAGAACATTTGACACTCCTTTTGGGTTATTCATCAGAGTCAGTATTTAGCTTCACCGCTCATGCCATTTTGATCACCACCTGCTGACCAGATTCCTCCTTAAAGATCGTACTTAGAAATCCTATGCGAGGATCTCACGCCCCACTCGTCTCATCTATCGTCTTTCTCACGTGTTGGTGTGTACAACACCTACAATGGAGTTTGACCACTTGCTACCTCTCCTGTGTCGTCTCTCCTGTGTGACACTTTTGATTTATTGGGTGTCTTTAGATCTTCAATGGGTGTGACCATGTATTTTCTTGGGTGTTTCTCACTATTGGTGTTGCGTGACCAGTTGGTGGATGTTCGTTCAGTTGCTGTGCTTGTTGTTTTTGGAGTGTCTTCTTGGCTATGTTTTTGGTTGCTCGTTGCTCTCATTTTTTGTGTGGGTCATCTATTCTAATGCAAGCCATTGCTTTAATAACTTTGAAGGATCCACTTTACTAAACACCTTTATTTTGGAAATATTTTTGTGGTTTGGCGTTCGACCCACTTAATTTAGTTTGGTTATTTCAAATTTTTTTAACTTTATTAGTTCAGGGGTTGAGGAACTAACAAGTTTAATTTTGACAGATATTCATGTTTTCCAAGCAGTAGTTTCTAATAAAAGATAAAGCAAAAGCTAGTTATTTGGGGTCTTTTAGGACTATTAGAAGTTACAATTCTACACGCAATATATGATTTTAGACTATAAATTGCTCCAGGATCACCCTCTAAACTAGCACAAGTGTTGGTTATTGTATTTCCATTTTCATTTTTTATTGTGTATGAGACATGTAGATAATAAATTGTTAAAGTAAAATTGACTCAAGTAGCTACTACCTTTTCCTTTGTCAATTGAAGTAAAGTTTCATGCAAAACTTTAGAATCTTGATTTTATCCTATTATTGGTTTTATTTATTTTGGGCAATTTTCGAATCTTGTGTTTGAGTATTATCCTTCAATGTAGGTTAAAGGTATGCCTACCAAAGATCACTATGAAATGAGGGAGTACAATATTGATGTTATAAAAGGTGCTGGAGATTCCTCTCTTCACGTGGAAGGGCGGCCATATCCTATATATCCTTCTAAAGGGGGCTTAAATCCTGATCTTTTGAGGAGTATTATTGCAAGGTTTTTGCTTTATCCCTTCTCTATAAACTAAAAAGATGCACTATCTCACAAATTTCTTTTTAGGTTGATTTTTTGATTATGTTAGGAATTTGATCACTTGCGAAAGAGTATGACTATGATTGTATAGTCTTATTATTATCATCAAGTTCGTTATGCTTTTGGGTTGCGAAATAATAATAATGGTTCTAAGCTCTTAGTTGTGTCATTTGATTTTATGGCCAAAATTATGTATTTAGATATCATGTCCTTTGTGTATGCTACATGACATTTTTAAACTTGCTTGTTTGATATTTGAAAACACAAAGAAATATATGCTTTGAAATGGTAGCTTTCTTATAGAACAAAAATTGAAGCTTGTTTCTATTGGAACTTTTTTTTTTGGTGGATGAAGAGTTGTTGAATAAAAAGAAGAATCATAATAACGAGAAAAAGGGAAAAAGTTATATAGGGAAATTTGAAAAGAAAAAGAAAAAGAGTTGGTTGGTAAAGAGTCATGCAGGAAAGTATGAAGAGAAAAAGAATCATAATCAGAGTAGTCCACATCATATGTCTGAGCATAGCCTTTAGCAAAAAAGTAGGCTTTAAGTCGAGCCACTGAGCCATTAGTTTAATTGCAAATACCAACTTACATTTGATAGCCTTTTTTTTTTGTAGGTAAATTTGCTAAATTCCAACTACCATTAGCATCTAGAGCATTTATCTTCTCAATCATTACTGCTTCCTATCTAGGATGAGACAAGGTCTCATGAACAATTTTGGGAAAAGATACAGTATCAAAAGAGGTAGCAAAAGAGCATGAAGAAGAATACAAATGTTCATATGAAACAAAAGATGAAGTTGGGTAAATACATTGGCATTTACCTTTACGGATAGCAATTAGAAGGTCAAGATTAGTATCTGTGGGTTTTGATCTCGATAAATGTATCAGGAACATCTTGTCATCTAAGAATAAACATGGCGAATAGGTGGAGGTGGTGGTGTTGCTAAAATAGAAATTGTAGAAGCAACATTTGGCGACTACTGGGTGATTTGATACACTAATAAATCATCATTCTCCCCTTGACTATTAGAAGTGTTTGAAGATTGAGGAAATAGAGGAAGATTTTTCAGAAACGTAACATCAACATACACAAGATATTTATTAAGATAGGGACAACATTATCGATACCTTTTTTTGAAGATGAGAGTACCCTAGGAAGAGACATTTTATATACTTGGGATCTAATTTGGTGATTTGAGGATGAATGTCACTGTCAAAACATGTGCTTCCAAATATACAAGGCTTAATGAGGAACAAGGTTTGGGTTGGAAAGAGGATGTGATAAGGAATCTTACTATGAAGGACAAATGATGGCATACGGTTGATCAAGAAACAAGTTGAAATTGTATCAGCCTAAAAACACTTGGGGACAATGTTTTGAACAAAAGGCAAATGATGTTTTATAAACTGACATGACTCATAATCTAAAGATGACACACTTTGAAAATTTGAACATATTTTATTTAAGACAAATAGAGAAGGATGGCCTAATCGATAGTATGCTTCAAAAGGGGTTAAGATCATGGAGGAAGAAAAGGATTTGGGCACCTGCTCATGAATATCTATAACATATATATCTCTCGGTACAAGTCTACTATCAATAATCTTTTTCGTTATAAGATCCTGGAAAAGACAATAATGCGAAAAAATAAGACAACAGGTTATAGTTGAGTAATTTTGCTATCATATATTAAAGTAAAAGAAAATCCTAGTGGGCCTAAAACATATGACAGGGAAAGTAAAGGAGTGTGATGAGCGATTTTAGAATCAAGAGTAGATGAGGTTAACATTTGTTAACATGACTTTGGAAGGAGCATTGTGGCATTTAAAGGTGGTAAGAAGATTATGATTACCTATCATATGATTATTAGTACTAGAATTAATAATCCACTAGGTGTTAAGAGGAGATAAGGAGACACCTATCAAGATTACCATCTTAGCAATAACTGTGATAAAGTTAGATGAGCTCTTTAATGCTCCTTGGTATTGATGAAATTTAGCAAATTCATATGTCAAGACTAAGGCTATTTGTTCTGAGAATTTTGTGAATGTGGTAGAAATAGTTGCAACATGAGCTTAGTGAGATTTCTGAGACTTGTTTTGCAGCTTTGGACATGTGCGCTTGATATGACTCGATTTATGATAGTTTTGACATACCTCTTCCATATCTTGATTTTGCTTTTTCCAACCTTCTTTATTACCTCCTTTATTCTAATTCTTATTAGAAGGCCTTTATTATTGCAACTAACAAAATCACTTGAAGCCTAAATAAATGGGGCAACAATAACACTATTTTTTGTGCAAAAAACTCTGGTGAAGACCTTATGTAGATAGGAAACTTTTGCAATAGAGAGGATCCAGGACTTTGGTGTTTTAATTGAGAAATGAGGCTAGCTAGAAAACTCACAAAAACCATATTCTCTTGTTGAGTTTGCTGTGTTTTGATAGAAAACTCACAACAACCATATTCTCTTGTTGAGTTTGCTGTGTTTTGATATCAAAACTAGAAGGTAACAGGACATTTAATTCTTTATAAACTGTTACATGTCCTAAAGTATGTGAGCGCTTTACACATGGGAAGTTCAAGAAAAAGGATCGGGCAACAACTCAGTGAATAAGTCAAAGTACTTGTTCTATTTTATTAGTTATTCTGCAATTATTAGGGGTTAATTATTATGCTGTTTTTAGTGGTTAGAAAACTACTTTTAGTCCCTATCTAAGGGACAGTTATGTTCCTATATATAATGAATAAAGACAACAGGCAAGATAAGTTGCCTTTTATCCAGAAACAAAGTATCAGAGATCAGAGAGTTCTATCATCACCAATGAGCTCTCATATTCATAAGTAAATTCAATAAGAAGGGAAGAAAGTTTGAAAAACACTCACAACCCTCATTTGATTTCGTTGAACAGAGACCCATAACTAGATCCTTTAGTAGGGGCCTTAACAATATGGTATCAGAGCCTACTATGGGTAACCCAAACCGTTCAATACAGCAATAGTTGGATGCATTTATGATCCAATACCAACAAGATCAACAAATATACAAGGAAGAATGAGAACGGGATTGTCAAAATTTGCTAGCCCAACTTCAAGAGATGATGCGAGAAGTATCTCACAACACTTGCAATCGTCGGGAACACGGAGAGGGAAGCGTTAGTCGTGATCGCTCCAATCGCGAGGATGATGGGGGTCTGGAATGCAGTGGAGGTGGTGGTCCACACCGCCATTGCAAATTGGACCTCCCACGCTACAATGGGTCAACAGACCCGTTATCGTGGTTGAGTCGCTGCCATAACTACTTTCGACATCAGCAAGTTCCACATCACGATAAACTAACACTTCCTACTTCTGTTTATTATATTTCTTAATTTTATGTAAGGTGGACTTGGTTATGGTTGGTGAATTTCAAACTTTAATTAGAGCTTTTTTCTTTTGGTTTTGAGATATACGTAAGCAAACAATAATTCTAGAAAATCTTTGATATGATCTAGAGCTATGCAAGAGTTATCTGCTGATGTTGATCCTATTCCAAGAGACGTAATTCAAGATTGTCAACTATTAAGCCTCCGTGAGGTATTGAAATTTTTTTGTTTTGATGCATTGTTAATTTCATATCTTGTATCTTTTCATGGCGATGCCTTTTTTTCCCCTTAACTTTGTAGTGGTGGCTTTTTATCTTCTATGATATGATATAACCTTTCTTGTAATGCCATGTTCATGAAACTCCATTATATGATTAGAGGTAAGAGGGATGGAGGAGACAAAGGGGAGGAGGGAGGGAGGTAGAGGAGAGAGGACCAATGATGGCTACAGAGGGAGGGAGGGCAAAGAGAATGAAGAGAGAGGAGAGGGGGAAGAGGGAAAGGGGGTGGGGTGTGGAGAGAGGAGAATAGATCATACATGGCAGTGACTAATTTACCCATGTTACATTGAGTATTCAGTGTGATCGTGATTGAATTGGTTGTGCACTTCATCGAATATGCTATCGTGTCTTGTCTTGTTTGTGTTCTTCGTCATAAGTTCTTAAGTTCATAGACCATAGCTTGCCAACTTACACTTTATTGTATACATTTATGCATTACATAAGATCAATCTGCATGTCTTGTTTAACAAGTAAAATAATTTCATGAAAATGTCAATGCTCTCTTGAGCATGCAGGCATATCAAGGGATTCACCAACCTAAGAATGTGGAGGAGGCTGATTTAGCTCGGAAAAGGCTTATATTTGATGAGTTCTTTTACCTACAGGTATATTTAGATTTTTCTCAATTGTTTGGTTTGAAGATGACATTCTTTATGTTCTTTGTGAAGTTTCTATATTTTTTTGGTTATTTCTCAAAATTCTTTTGTTTTAATCAGTATTATTGCTCAAGTATTTGTGCTTATTATCTTTATGATACTACCTAGGAATTGCATTATTCTATATCTATACTTATACTTGAACCACAATCTTACCG
>JAOQMR010000211.1:8327319-8338456 GCA_027563865.1 Erythroxylum pelleterianum
TTATAATCACAGGTGATGATACTAGTGAGATCAATGATCTTAAAAACAAATTGAGGCTGGAATTTAAAGTAAAAGATACTCGGAGCCTTGAGACACTTTTTTGGAATGGAGATTGCTAGAAGTAAATAAGGTATTTTTATATCTCAACGAAAATACATTCTTGATTTATTGGAGGAAACAGGAAAAATGGGTTGCAAACCCATGGGAACTCCACTAGAAAGAAACTGGCTCTTAAAAAAAGTAAAGGATAAGCTTGCATTCTATTCTAGAAGCAGTAGCTTCCCGCCGCCTCCATTCCTACTGCCCCTTTCGGTTTGTCATTAACCAGACCAGATATTGCTTACTTTGTGAGTATTATCAGTCAATTTATGCACTCTCCAACTCAAAGACATTTAGAGGCAGTCAACCATCTTTTGAGGTATCTCAAAGGCAGTCCAGGCAGAGGATTAATGTTTCGGAAAAATGAGAAAAGGAGCATAGGAGGTTTTACGGATGCAGATTGGGCTAGTTGTATAGAAGATAGTAGATCAACTTCTGGCTATTGTACTAAACTGTGAGGGAACCTTGTCACATGAAGCAGTTCGTAGTGACAAGAAGTAGTGCAGAAGCAGAGTTTAGGGCAATTGCATAAGGAATTTGCGAAGTTATTTGGTTAGAGAGGTTAATGCAAGATCTATAGATCACCCCTTCTGCTCCCACCAAAATCTTCAGCGATAGCAAATCAGCCATTAGCATAGTGAAGAATCCAGTTCAACATGATCGAACGAAACATGTTAGAATTGACCGAAGCTTCCTCAAATGTGAAATAGGAGGCATTGAATTATGCTATGTTCCTACTCAAGCACAGGAAGCAGACATTTTCACAAAGATCATGCCTAAGCCTAGATTCGAGACAATTCTAAACAAGTTGGGAATGATAAATATCTATTCCTCAACTTCAGGGGGAGTGTTGGATAATTGTTTAACTTTATTTTTAGATAAGTCTGTTAACTTGGGAGATTATCTTCTAGGAGATAAGTTTATCTTCTAAAAGATAAGATAAGTTTATCCTATTTTAAATCTGATAGTTAGTAGCATTAAATTAGGAAATGCTCTTATATAAATTCCCTTGAATCAAAGGAATAATTGAAGTTTTGTCCCCTTTCTAAAATCCTCTTGTTTCAATTTATACCTTGAGTCATTGTCTGAAACTCAGCATCTACACTCAACCAAGCCTTTGCACCTTGTTTTTTGCTTCTTCAATACACAAGGTTCCCACTAGGAAAAGTGCATTATCCTGAAGATCCATCATAATTAGCATTAATGTATGCCTCAAGAACCAAATCTCACCCTTCCTTGGTGTTCCTTTAAGATATTGAAGTATTCTTTGAGCTGCTTGCAGATGAACATCCTTTGGAGTATGCATAAATTGACTAATTATACTTATTGCACATGTTATATCTAGTCGTGTGTGAGATAGATCAATTAGTACTCATACTAGGCGTTGATACATTTCTTTATCTATTGCAGCATACTCCTTTGCTTTTGCAAGCTTTTGATTCAGATCAGTAGGAGTATTTTTGGATTTATATGTTGTCTTGCCTATTTTCTTGAAAAGATTTGTAACATACTTTTGTCGCGAGATAAAACTTGCCTAGAATGTGCAACTTCAATTCCAAAGGAACACTTCAACCTTCCCAACACTTTAATCTCTAACTCCTTAGCTAATCGTTGACTCAACAATTGTTTCTCTTTGACATCGCCCTTCATCACTATACCAATTAACCAACCAACAAAACTGCTTGTTACAAATAACATCTTGTTGTTGCATTGAAACATATAAATGTTGACTAATCTGGCTAGCATGGAACATGGTAATGTCATTAACATACATTGAAGAGCGGTGATTCTCTTTGAAGGAGAGTATAATACTGTATGATCTCCTTGAATTTTTTTTTATAATCTCATAGTCAACATAACTCTTGCAAATCTTTCCAACCATGTTCGAGTAGTACAATGCCTGCTTCAACTTATACATAGTATGAGTAGCCAAATTCTTCCCATATCATGGTGGAATTTTCATGTAAATCTCTTCTTTTAGTTCTCCATGTAGGAATGCATTCTTTAACTGTTGCAATTCCCATCCATAATTAGTTGCTAATAGTAATAATACTCATAATTGTATCCATCTTTGCCACAGGAGAAAAAGTACCTAAACAATTAATCTCATAAGTCTGAGTATAGTGTTTTGCTACCAATCACACCTTGCATCTCTCAGTTGACCCTTGCCTTATTTTTATTGTATATACCCACTTACAACCCACTGGTTTCTTTCTTACAAGTAACTTCACTAATTCCTAAGTTTGTTTTTATTTAATGCCTCCATCTCCACGTTTAGAGTTTGTTTTCATTTTTGACTAAATAAAGCCTCAAATAAGGTAGTAGGGATGGTAATGGTATTCAGGCTCACAAGGCAGACTCTATGAGATATGAAAAATTTTTAAACGATAAGGAATGTGCAAGAAGGTATAATTATCGTTTTGTACACTCTTTGGTTCCTTTTCTGATGGCAATAGGAAGGTCTTTCTCATCCATATCACTTCAATTTGATTTTGTAATGTAGGATTAGAAATTATTACCTCATTGAAGAATCTGAGTTAGACCCTTGGACTTGTGTAGGTTCAGGAACAATTCTCTTTCTTGTGATCACCTTACATTTGCCAAATCTCACATCTCCAAGGGTAGAATTAGGTTGTTTTTGTGGTTTACTTGGTGCTTTAAGCATAGGCTCAGATATGGATTGTTTAGACATAGAGTCAGATGATTGTTTTGGCATATGGTTTAGACAAGAAGAATAAGAAGCTATAGTTGGTGCTGTAGAATTTGTATTGGATCAAGCAAAAAACTTCACTTGTCTTCCCTAATTGAATTCTCCCCCTAATGATTAGGATTGTTGAAATACGAGAAAACTGTTTTTAGTTGGGTAACATTTATACCCTTTTTGAGTCGAAGAATAGCCCACAAAGACACATTCCAAGGCTCCAGGATCAAATTTACCCCTATGATGAATATGAACACGACACACACTCGAAAATTCTAGGAACAAGATTGTTTGTAGCGTTTAGATTCAGATAAAATGTTGGAAGACGTTCATAAGACTTTTAACACCCAAGACTCTGGAAGGCAATCTATTTATGAGGCGAGTGGCTATAAGAACTACTTCCCCCTGAAACACCTTATACATTTTCTTTTGACACAATAGGGCTTGTGTTTTTCAAGGAGACGACCATTTTTCCTCCCTGCTAGAGACAAAGATGGAAGATAAAAGTAACTCATATATATTTTTAATTTATAGCAGTCCCTATATATACATTCTAAATTAGGAAAATAGAATATACAGGAATAATATCTATGAATTAGGCCCCATAAAACAAATACCTAGTAAACTAGGAAGACACCGAAGTTAAACCTGCAAGACCAGGAATATACAGCTGTCAACAGTTTCTTTGCTTGTACAATCCATCTGGATCATAATAAACTTGCACATCACATAAGGCTAAATGTACTTCTCTGTTTCAAATACTATTGATGTCTCTTTTTGGTTGTTTGATGTCTTCATCATTGACAATAGTTCAAAGCTAAGGTGCAAGAAAATTGCTGGCCCTTGTTTCTATCTTAAGGTAGATTAAAATATAGGTGTCTCAGTTCCTTTGTTGTTTATGACACTGAAGTTTCAATTTTGACCAAATTGATGATACAACCAGAAGTCTATGAAGCACTTGACTTTTTCTGTGTATAGGATCTTTTTCATTTTACTGAATTAGGTTGCTATGTCAGAATGAATGCAATAATTAACATCCCAGGCTGAGTTTGGCTCCAAAACCCAGTGACGTTGTCTGTGGGATTAAAAGACATAACAATTGGTAATAATTGTCTAAGATTCTTAATTTTTATTGTGGGGCATCACCTTATCTCATTATCTTCCATTCTAATCTCCATTTCAAGGGGGTTTCAAAGTTACAGTCCAGTGCACATCTACTTTGGGGTAGATACAGTCATACCTTTCTATTGGTTCAAGCTCAGATTTACCGAGCAACTCTAAGGAGCCTTTAAGCATGTGGCTTAGAATGAATTAGTTAAAGTGTTGATTAGTCTTTGCTCTTTATGTCATGGATGTCAGCTTTACATCCATTTACAACTAATTTAGCTCTTTTTGTTACATCACTCTCTCTTCTTCTTGAGTGACCATGTTGTACTTTAATACCAATAATCTTAAATTTGTAAAACTGTGTTCTTGTTGCTTTTGATATTTTACATCTTCTGATACCCAATTGTTGGTTATATGTAGAGGTATGCATCAGTGAAAACCTCAATTCTTTGCACCCATAGTGGTAAAGGCTTGGGACTTATATTTTAATCAGCTTAGCTGGACATCCCTTTGGTGCTTGTGTCTTGTGCGAGGTTATAGACAACACAAGTTTGGTATTGATAAATAGGTTACTTAGAGTTAGCTACAGTTGACATCAATGCAATCCTATGATGTACTACTACAATTCAGTATGAAAATTAGATCAAGTGCATACACAGAATCAGACAATTAGCAAAGGATTGTGTAGTATTTATAGACATGCTGATTGGACCCTAACACTTTTGCAGAAAATGGGGGTTTATGTTAATAAAAAGCTTTGGCTTCAGTTGTGTCAGGTCAGCACATCTGTAAATCAATAATATATTGCACAAAAGATTAAAGCTTTTGATGATGCTGTCTTACTTGCTACATATAAAAGACCAATCTGCCACTTAACTGCCATCCAACTATGCAAGGACGTGTTACATAAATCACTTGAAATTCCAAATAAACTTGAACTTTGTATACGCGGTCGAGAATTGTAGTAGCTATGGACTCGGTAGCTAATCATTTGATTGTTCTCTCCAGGGTGATGTCGGATGTGGCAAAACTATTGTAGCATTTTTGGCATGTATGGAGGTTGTTGGCTCTGGTTATCAGGTTTGAGAAATGATATCGTTAACCTGTCTCCATTGAAGCCATAGGATTTGTTCAGTATGTACTTGTACTTTGATGCAGTTGTCGTTCTGAAGTTCATTCCTTTGCTACTTTCAGTTGGAATTTCCACGATGTCTCTTGCTTCTCTTTAATGGTTTTACTTCTTATTTGTATAGAGTGGTTATGCAGTTCATACTTTTAGTCTACTCTCCTTATGCAGGCAGCTTTTATGGTTCCAACTGAGTTGCTTGCGATCCAACATTATGAACACTTGCTTGATTTCCTAGGCAACGTTGATAAAGATGGTTCCAAGCCTCGTATTGCATTATTAACAGGTTCAACCCCATTAAAACAGTCACGCATGATCCGTGAGGTATGTATCTGGGGACTTGTTTTCAATTTGGATAATGTATGAGATTCTTACCAGTAGCATTACTTGTTGTCAGGATATCCAATGTGGACACATCTCTATGGTCATTGGAACCCACAGTTTAATATCTGAAAAGGTAGAGTTCTCTGCATTACGTATTGCTGTAGTAGATGAGCAGCATCGATTTGGTGTGATCCAAAGAGGAAGATTTAACAGTAAGGTTGGCTTTTCTCATTCTCATAGCATATCCTGATCTTTTCCCCCGTGCTTTGTCTTTATGGTTCTCTGTCTCATCATTCCATTGATAATACTATAAATGAGATGTTGATCTACCTATTCCTGCAGTTGTTTTGTAGCTCTCAAATTTCAAGAACAGTAGCTGTTAATTCAGATGAAACAACAAAATATGATGGCTATATGGCTCCCCATGTTCTTGCATTATCTGCTACTCCCATCCCACGGACACTTGCTCTGGCGTTGTATGGGGATATTTCTCTAACACAAGTAAATGTTGCACACCCTGTTGCTTGTTATGTGATGTATAGAAAATGTTATGCGAGATTTATTTGTGCATTTTGTAGTTGTTTGCTTAGTCACATCATTATGTAGACTTTTGGATTAGTCTGTCTCTGTCCTGGGTGTGTCAGCTGAAAATTGGCATGTAATAAACTTTTGGATGTGGCTGTCTCTGTCCTAGGTGTGTCAGCTGAAAATTGGTGGAACAGGAAATAATATTGGGTGAATTGGAGCCCTATTCTTTTTGTATGCATGCAGCGGCATATTAAATATTTGCATGTTAATATTTTTCTCGATGGTGTGTATGTTTGTAATGCATATGCTGCCTGAAAAATATTTAATTATTCGGTGTTTTTAGAACTGGTCCAAAATATTGGCGCATGCAAACTAAGAGACCATGGCAGGGGGATGAACTGTTGCGAAGTTGGGCTAGTCTGAGATTCAAAATAAGAAAAAAGAAAAGAACATACAAAATTTTAATTTACTTGGTAGATCATTTAAACTGGTCTGACTAACGATTCACAGCAAATTGCCATCATACTTTGGTGAGTGACCTGATTGAGCCGAATGGATTACCGGGTCCCGACACCAAATCAGGCCACGTTTTAAACAGCAGAGATTTTGTCATTGCTCTATAATTTGTGCTTTCCATCTTAATTTTAAGACACTTGTTATAAATCTTCTGCAGCTTTCAGATTGTGATTTTCAACTTCTTTCATGGCAGATAACTGACTTACCACCTGGAAGGATTCCTGTTGAAAGCCATATTATTGAAGGAAATTCTGACGGTTTCGAGAATTTGTACAAGGTATAAGTAATATTTTGTAGCTGTTTAAGGTATATTGTTGCATCTACCAAAATAAGTCCACCGAAATATGGGTGTAGGTACTACTTTTGGGATCAAGAATATCATACATATATAACTTGTGATTTATATTAGAAAATCAAGAATAATTGTTTTAGAGCCACTAGCCTGTCATCTGATATTAGAGAAATTGGGAAAGAGAAGTAATATTTAAATAAGCCTGTTTCTTTCCAAGGTTATGAATGATGTAAAAGATTCGTGATTCTCTTTGATTAGTAGTTTAATTATTGACAATACCATCATTTTTCTGTTTGCATGGTTTTAAGAGTTAAATCTTTTTCAGTTCTACCATCTTATAAACCCATAAGAATCTACTATTATGTCTTGCATGGTTAATTGAATGTCTTTTTACCTTTCTCCTCCCATTTACGTCCATCAAATTTGCTGTCTAATGAGAACATTACATATGTCAGATGATGTTAGATGAATTAGGTGTAGGAGGACGAGTGTATGTAGTGTATCCAGTTATTGAACAATCCGAGCAACTCCCTCAGCTTCGTGCAGCTTCTGCAGATGTTGAAGCCATGTCTGAAAGATTTCGAGGTTACAACTGTGGGTTAGTGCATGGGAAAATGAAGAGTGATGAAAAACATGAAGCATTGAGACGTTTTAGAACTGGGGAAACCCAAATACTACTTTCAACACAGGTAATTGAGATTGGTGTTGATGTTCCAGATGCATCAATGATGGTTGTTATGAATGCTGAGAGATTTGGAATAGCTCAGTTACACCAACTCAGAGGACGAGTGGGTCGAGGAGCTAAGAAGTCCAAATGTATATTAATAGCATCTACTTCTAGTAGCGTTAACCGTTTAAAGGTACTGGAGAAATCATCAGATGGCTTTTATTTGGCAAATATGGACCTTCTTATTCGTGGACCTGGTGATTTGCTTGGAAAAAAGCAATCAGGCCACCTTCCAGAATTTCCTGTTGCGAGGCTGGAAATAGATGGAAACATTTTGAAAGACGCACATACTGCTGCACTAGTGAGTTCTGTGCTGAGAATCATCTCCTTATCCACTCTATTTAAGTTATTTATGTCTTATCTGTGGTTTGTTGTTTTAAATGTGATACTTCCTGACACAAGATCTCTATTTCTTTATTTCAATATAGTAGCACAAAAATCCTTACTGAATTGCATAAACGAGGTAATTGGCTTTTCTTTTGTACCTGTTTGTATCCTTTTCTGGTTGTTTGCTCTTGAAATATGCACACATAGTTGGTTGACCATTGGCCATATTTGTTTGTGCCTGATTACTATGGTAGTTCACCACAAGTCTACCAATGTGAAAATGATTAAGCTAGGTATGCAATGAGGGTGAGGTTAAACCCGGTTTTGCTGTTTCACTTAGAATTTCACTTTTTTAATCAGTTATAGAGTTGAATACACAACCCTTTAATCCAATGAATAGAGCATTTGAGAAATACTAGCGGTAGATGATGGCCTGAGCTTATGTTCAGTGAACCATTTAAATTGTAAATTATGACCTATTTAAACCCGTGTTCTTGACAATCTAGATCTGCAAGCTATATAATTATGGATCTTTATCTTTGACATCCCCTTTTGTTCTCAAATTGTTCATTCACTGAATTTTTCTTTCTCAAAATGACAATCTTTTGTTTTAATGTTTTGATGGTTGATAAGTGCTTTGATTTAGAGGAGCATATTTGGAATTCCTGAATCTTAAGGTACAGATTTCTTAGTTCTTGGTCAGACATGAATCATCTGAAAGTATGTTGGGGTAAAGGGAAGTAGTAAGATAGGCAGGTTTGATAGGGTATTGTGGGTGGGGAGTGAACCTCACTTTCTTGCCCCTTAATCCTTTAATCACCTCTCTTCTGAAGCTGAACAAGTAGCCCTGTCTCTAGCGAGAGGGGTTTCTCATGCAATGCGATAACATAGCTTCTAACACAATGGTAACATTCTTAACCATTGGAATTTGAAGTTGAAACCATCTCAAATGGGACTGCCTTGATGTGTTTGATGATTAACTCACAACGGAAATTCTTGTTGTTTCGTTCTTACGGTGGTATATTTAAGGCCTTAACCTGAGTTTATTCTTGGAAGAAATAGTTTAATTTGACAATATTCTGAATCAGAAATGTATCTTTTGCTCAAGAAGTCTAGATAGCTGGTAACATCTTGATTGTGTGGTCTCAGCAGCCCTTAATCTTGCTTTGTTGTTGAAGATAATGAGCCTTTTTTCTTAACATGTTATGGTTAAAGACTTCGAATCAATTTAAGTGGCAGGTGTTTTCTGTCAATTCACAGGTTTGTAGCTTAGTAATAATATTCAAAGATTCAAGATAATTTGCTCTTGTTCTATATCTTTTTTGGAATACCATGATTTAGTTTCAGAATTAAATATTTCACCTACTAAAACCTTTATACAGATATAATGGAAACTACATTTCCAAATTACGTACACTCTTCACTTAGACGTTACATTTCTTCTTGCAGGAAGTTTTAGGCAAGTCACATGATTTGAAGCAATTTCCAGCACTCAAAGCAGAGCTTAGCATGCGTCAACCGCTGTGTCTTCTTGGTGACTGATGGAGAAGGAACTTTGGCAGTTCTCTGAATCCTCCTAAATTCCATGTCTCTGGATTGGGGTGGCTAAGCTTTGACATATATGCGTCATGTATTACCTCAGTTGTACAGTTTTCTTCTAGTTGGGTACTCTTGGATTTGCATTTAGCAGTTGCATGCATGTATTATTTACCAAAAGATGTTTGAATTTAGAATTCTGAATTCCGATTATGTTTCAAGTACATTGAACTTCTTGACTGTAATGTCTATAGTATTGCTTTCCTTAAATTACAAAGTTAATGGAAGAGAAAGTATAGAAACTTCTTGTGCATGTAGTTCCGTACCGCTATATGATAACTATAATCTCAGTTGAATTAATTATGTGGACTTGCGGTAGGATTCCAGGTAAGTGTAACAGATCATAGTCCCAGCTTACGACCTCTCTTGGGCTTATCAAAGAATGGATTGACGTGTTATGCGGGTAAATTTGTTCAAACTCCGCGTAACTCTCTGGAATTTTGAAAATCGTTGCCTTTATTTGCGGTCCAGAGGGGTTATTGACCAAGTTTATTAGCTTCGGTCTAAGCCTAATGTCAATATTTGCTCACAAATATTAGCTAAAATTTTTTTTGTACTGATTCCTGCCCTTTGAAGGTAGGTAAATTTTCGAATTGGAGGAAAGTTTTAATCCTATATTACTTTGCAAGATGTCAATTTTTTGCACATGAAAAATTTAGTTGTTTTCAATGGACCAGTATATGGCTTACGTCTAGATTTAAGTTCACACTAATTCAAAACTTAATTATTTTAAGCAAAATAACATCGTTTTATTTAAAAGAGTTAGATCTTGGGTAAGTTCAGACTTAGTTTCAATTAAAAAAAAGTTATTCTATATTACTTTTTACAGAATGCCATGAAAAAGATATTTAGCTCGTGGGTTGATTTTACCTTAAAATTTGTAGTTTTGGTCAATTATCAAATTACATTTCTTGTGATAAATTTGGCCAAAAAAAAAGGGTTGATTGAGATTGCAACGAATAATAAAATGAAAGACAGAGAAAATGAACAAAGGAAAAAGAGCAAAGAGTAGAACATCGAACGGTGCTCATGTTTTCGGTGCAAGTCAGCTTAATTTATTGCCAACTATTGTCGCTCGTATTTACTTGAATTACTAAAAACTTTATAAAAATACCTTCAATTCCTCTGACCTTTTAAATCATTCTTAAACCTAGTTAATAAAATAAGATGCATAAGGGATCATCAAAATATATATATTCGAAACAAAATATCGGATTCTTTACTGATAAAATAAGATGCCTAACATGGAAGTCAACCAAGTTCCAAACTTGAACCCTGCCACGATTACTTACAAGAAAATCAATGATAAGAAAGTGTCCCCCCTTGTGATCTCTCTCTTCCCCCTATAAACTAAGCTTATTATATTCATTGATGGCAACTTTTGGTGGCTTCCTGCTTATCTTAGTCTGTTGCAACCACAATATTCTCAACATTCATTTAGAGATGATATATTTATTGGAAGGATCTTCTAACTTTCAGATTACTATAGATATGCTCAGATTGAGGAATTCAAAAGTCAACTAGAGTAAAATCATTCGGCACAAAGTTCTTCTCCCAGGGAATCATTTCTCCTATGGCTTATTATCAAGAATAAGCTTAATACCATAGATAAATTTCCTTACCTTGACATAAGCACAAGATGCTCTTTATGTTCTACACATGCTGAAACTAGAGCTCATCTATTCTTTATGTGTTCATTTTCTAAGTTAATTTAAGAATAGGTGAAACTAAAGACTGACAAATTGATCTACTTATTGGTTATGGGAATATGTGTGCAAACAAGTTGGAAAGAAA
>JAOQMR010000211.1:8388697-8401332 GCA_027563865.1 Erythroxylum pelleterianum
TAAGGCTTCATCACTCTTTTACTGTACTTCTTCCAAACCAATAGTAGTACCAAATGATTCTGAAGGTAAGACATTTGCTTTAATGATTGCAATAGCAGGAGGTTTGAAAGATAAGTTTCTTTTAGGGAGATCAAGGTCATTAGGTCGAGGTAACTTTGTAACTTGTTTGCCAAGAAGGTGTAGTACATCTCCAATTGAGGATATAGAGCTCAAGAGTCTAATGTGCATAATTAGGTGCACAAGAGTCTCTATGTTGAAATTAATACCTCCAACTCTGATGGTTCTGTACTGCCCTTCTATAATTCTTCCAACTACTTGAGAAGTTTCATCAGTGGTGAAACGGCCATAATAACTTCCTGATGCCTTTGAGATATGGTGGGAAACATAGATTCCTTTCGGTTGAGCTGCATAACACGCCGCATCTATGTACCTCACTTCAGCTTCTATCTGATTCTCTGTCAGATCACTTGTAATCCCTTTTGGATAGATTTTCTTCTTCCCCTTTTCTTTATTGTATACAATGTAAGGTCTTGGTTGCATGTCAGTTACAATCTTAATCACTGTTCTTTTTGTGAGTGGGAGAATAGTGTCCTTCTGCTTGGTCATTTGTGTTGGATATGGTTCTGATTTCTTGTCTCGTAGAGCACTATACAACCTTTTCTCTCCATGATTCAACAGATGTATTGAGTGAATATTCACCAAGATTGGTTTGAATTGTACCTTGACTAACCTTCTCAAGGCTTCTCGAAATTCTTATCCGATTGATCATAAAGGCAATGGTATTGTGTCCTCATATGCTCTTCCGTTTCCCGTTTAACTTCATAATCATAAGCTAATGGTGGTAAAGATGAGGATGCTTTGTTGGATGTGTAACCCTACTAGAAGAGATAGAGTACCAATGTAATGGTAAAAGCAAAATTAAAAGTGGCTAATATTAATAAAAAATTATGTGAGAGAAGTTTTGGGTGGTTCGAACATGTTAAGAGAAGACATCCTAATATCCTAGTAAGAAGATGCAAAAAGATTACGTTTAGGGACTGTAAGAGGAAGTAAGGAAGACCTAGGAAGAACTGGGGGAGGTGATTAGGAATGATATGGCTATATTGGAGCTTACATAGGACAGACCCTTAATAGGAAACATTGACAAATTGGGAAATAGGTAAAGGATCTCACATAGAAAGATCTTTCTCCTTTTCGTAAGTCTTTTAAACTTTTTCCTTCGAGTCTTGTGTTTAGCCTAAACATTTTATTTGTAGTACTTCTCCATTAGTTATTTAACCTAAACATTTCCTTACTTAGCCTACACAATTTTTCTTTCTTTTTTCAATTGTTTGTTTGTTTTAATTATTTATTGATCTTCTTTATTCTTTTTTATTTATTTTCTCACTTTATCTTTTATTTTAAATTTTCACCTTTTTATCTTTATTGTATTATTTATTTTATCTTTTATTTTATATTTTACTTTTACTTTTATTATTTATTTATTTTTATTATTATTTATCTATAATTTTATCTTTTGTTTTCTATAAATAGTTCTCAAAAATATTGTGTTCTTTGTTTCTTGTCTCTTTTTCTATGGGTATATCAAAAACAGCTTCTCTACTAGTTGTAGGTAAGATTGCTTACTGTTAGATCTCTCCAAATCTTACATCTCAACGAAACTTCTACTGGGATATTATTGCTTTTGTTTTTGAACATAACATCCAGTGACAACATATCATTCAATGGGCTTCTCAATTAAAACTCAATAGAAAGAAAGAAACTAAAATGTTTAGAACAATTTTTAGTTATCATGCCCTAACTTTCTATTTAGTTTTCTCAATTAATATTTATTCCTATTAATTTAAAATTTTCCTATATAGTGTGCTCATTTCTAATTATTTTTATTCTTGAAATTAAATTTTTAAGTAGTTTGCATTTTGGTGTTTAGAAAAGAAAAATTATGACTTTCGTTAAAATTAGTATAAGGAAGAGAGATTTTGAAAATCATTGATAAAAATTGAGAATAAATTTGGTTACTTTAAATTTTTAGAGAAATAATTAAAAATAAATGTATTTAGTTAATAAATTAGAGGAAAATGCATTACAGATTAAATAAAATGCAAATATTAGAGGAAAATTATTTTGAGCTCAATGGTGTTCTAATTAGGTGTTAAAATAAATGGATATACATTTAAAAGTAAAAATAAAAGGTACATAGACAAATAAGGACATAGATGAAATAAGTGGAAGAAATCTCATTAAGGGCACAGTTGGAATTCCACACTATGGGACATAGATGGAATTTTTTACAAATGTATGTTAATTAGGGTTTAGGAGCTATAAAAAGAGGGTGATTTGTTTTAGAAGGGGACGACACTCCCAAAGGAGAAGAGGACGAGAGAGTGACGAAAAAGGGGGGGGAGCGGGCAAGGTTTAGAGGAATAAGAAGATTTGATTTCTAACAATAGGTGGGTAGGATTGCATCCCTCCCTAAACTCCTTTTAAAACAAAATTTTTTGAATAATTTTAAGCAAATTTTTTCTAGAAATACTAATCTTTCATAGCTAATTATATATATATCTTAATTGGTTGTAAAAGGGTTTAAGTAAATATGGTTTAGTTTGTTAGATATAAGTTAATATGTGTAACTTTTCTGTTTTGTACATAAATGACTAAGATGTTGTGCTCTAATTATTTCAATGTCAAGAGTTGCGAATTTGACAAAATATAAAATATAAAAGTTATATGTGTTTGTGTCTAGTTTATTCTCATAAAAAGGCAAGTGGCCATATTTTATAGGCTAAGAGATATGGTCAGATTTTCGAAACTAATCTGTATAGCCTGACAAAAGTTGAGTCTAGGATTATACTCATGATTTGAGTACCTGGAGAACTAATTTAGAAGTTAGTTAAAACATGAAAGTTGTAGGTTTAGACATTTGGTAATAGTTTGTAAAATTATTTGGATAAATTTGTAATGATTTGGGAGATATAGCTTATTTGGCATTGACTTTTTAGGCTGTTATGACATCAAATGAGTTATATTGTTGGGAGCTAATTTGGGGAACCACAAGAACTGAATTTAGGAAGATGTTCAATATGATAGCTAGATATATGTGTTTATGTTTTTTTTTTGGCGTTTGTGCTTGTGTCTGTATGTGTATTTGTGTGTGAATATGTGTGTGCGCGCGTGTGCGTGTATGTGTATGTGAATAATAAGTGTAAAAAATTTATGGTATAGATCTAGATGGTTTTCAAGTTATGCTTATTGGGAATTTGTTACTTTATGATTAATTTATTTTTATTATTGTGAGTCATTATGAATGTTCTGTCAAAAGGTTATTTACGTGAATTAAGAGAGTTACTTGAAATGGATGGTGTAGAAAATATGAAATTTCTTAAGTTGTCAATGCTTTTATGTATGAATATTATGATTATTAGATTGTGTAGAAATGTTTTTACATATTCCTTGAACTTTTTTCTAAAGTAAAAATTGGTTGTTTATTTGAAAATATATAGTGAAGTGAAGTGCCTTCCATAAAAAATTGATAATAAATGGATTGATTGAATAAAATGGATAAAACTCTTAAAGTGAGGTGACTTAGGCAAATTTTCTTAAACAAAGACCTCAGTAAGACGACTTAGGCAAATCTTTAAACAAATACTTAAGTGAGGTGGCTTAGCAAAAAGACTTAAGTGAGATGACTTAGACAAATTTTCTTAAATAAAGACCTAAGTGAGGTGACTTAGGCAAATTTTCTTAAACAAAAACCAAAGTGAGATGACTTGGACAAATTTTCTTAAATAAAGACCCAACTGAGGTGACTTAGGAAAATTTCCTTAAACAAGACCTAAGTAAGATGGCTTAGGCAAAAGACATAAATGAGGTGACTTAGACAATTTTCTTAAACAAAGTCCTCAATAAAGTGTCTTATGCAAAAGACCTAAGTGAGGTGACTTAGGCAAAATGTCCTTAAACAAAGACCTAAGTGAGGTGGCTTAGGCAAACGACTAAAGTAAGATGAATTAGGCAACAAAATAAGGATCCCTATGTTAAAGAGTTAATGGAAATGAATAAAACTTGATGAAGGACATGTGTAACAAAATTGAGCTACATGGGTTTTTCATACATGGAATGGTATTACTTGTTTAAAGAAATAATATATTTTCAAATGGTTGATGATTATAGTGATTGATGAACTTGTGCTTTAATGAATATAAAGATGCTTGATTCAAGAATAGATTTATTACTTAAACCTTGACGTGAAATGTGAAAATCAACCTTATGCCTTGATGTAGGTGATGCATGTGTTGGAGTGTTGTTGATACATTAGTAAGCATAGTTGCATGTGAAATTATTATTTGTTTTCACAAGTAAAATTAGTTTTTCATAATATAAATGAATTTTATTATGCAAGACCACTTATAAATAAAAATATTTTTCCTCATTGAGTGTAATAATCATGTTTTCATTGTTTTTCCCCCTCAAAAAGGTTATTTGAGTTAACTAGCCACCAACAACAGAAATGAGCATAATTAAGGTCTAGACAAGATCGACCAAAGTTGTCAAATTGATCTCATTTTCTCAAGTATTCGGAACATTATGTTTTTGTATATCAATATAGACCTTAGGGGCATTAGTGTGGTAGTGAACTTTTAAACTAAAATTATTATTATGTTGTTACTAAGTAGGATTTGAACTGATATAATGAATGATGATGGGATTACACTTAGACTATTACGATGAATAAATGAATAAATCATGTTTATTTGAACCTAAAATGTCTTGTTAATTGAATGGTGACTAGATGGATAAAATGTATGAATAGGCCAAATCATATGAACTCGTAAGGTTAGCTTAGCACCTTAATGGCAGGTTAATACTATGTTGTCCACCTCAAGCCTTATTAAGGTAATGGTGTGACATTAGTTGCTTTACATACTCTATTTGGATGGAAAGGAACAAAAAGTTATTCTCTACTAGCATTACTAACTAAGGAGCTTTTGAGGAGAACATACTGGAATGGATAAAAGTTCTTTGTCACAGACATCTAGTTGAACATCACCAACTCCTTTTAGCTCTCTCTCAGAACCTCTTAAATATCCATATTAAGTACTTGCAACTGGGAAGAGCTATTAGATACAACCATATCCAAGGTTCACTTATTTTACATGTCTTTCATTTTAATCTTATAAACTTAAGTTGAATGATATGTGGACTTAATTTAAATATAACTTGCTTCATTTTAAGTAAGCAACTATTATATGATAACATTAGCCTACTTATGGTGGTCTAAATGTAACATCACGTTCCCATACTAAAGGTTAGAACCCTAAAATCTGGTACATGTAAGATCAATGAGAGATAAGAAAAAATACATTTTTCATACTCATGCATACTGTTAGCATACACACATGTAAATTTGAATTTTTGTACACATTAAATAACTGTACATGCCTTCATTGACATTTCGGGTATAATTTAATTGCAATGTGATATTATTGAGAATTGTGGTTTTTATGTGTTGAAAATTGATTTGGAAAGTGTATTTGCTGAATTAGAATTTTTAGAGAAATTTCTGGAGATTGTTGGGTATTTTGGAATAGGAAAAATTGCCAAGTAGCAAAACTATTAATAAATGGTAGTAGAATTTATTGTCCAAAGGCAATGGAAATTTTGATAAATGACTTTAGGATTATTTGTCAAGTGTCACTAAAAATTGGGCAACAATTGGAATTGATTGGATTGGTTAAATAAAAGAGCTAGTTGAAATTCATAGAAATTGGACAAGTGTCCAAGTCTAAAGTCACTATTCTTTCATTTAATTGAAAGACCATTAAATGGTATTACATTTTGATCTCCCTTTCTTCATTTCTCGTGGCTTTCTCCTTCTTCAAATTCGTGACTATCTCCTCCTTCTTCTCCTTCGTTGGTTCTCTTCTTCTCCATGTCACTTTGTTGCTAACTTCTACCAGCACTAAACCTAGCTCTCTCATCTCTTACTTGCTTCTCTTTTACCTTGCTCTCCCTATTCTTCATTTTCATCAAAACCCCATCCCTACCACTTTTGGAAGGTGATGATCTTGGGTTGTTCGTGAAGCTAGGGATTTTTGGTATTCTTAAAGATTTTGGAGCTAAATCAAGTAAGTAGGACTTTAATCATTATGGGCAATGTTAAATGAAGCATTTATGATGAGAAGTTGATGTAATTTTCTTGCTTTGTACATGCTTGATGATGCTTGATGAGTAATAAGTTATGAATTGTTATAGAGATGTTTTGAGGTTGAATGATCTTCATAATGGGGTGAGAAATGATTGCAGAAAATTAGTGGATGAATGTATATGTTGTGTTCTATTTTGGATATATATGATCAAGCATGGAATTTTGATTTGTGTATAGATGACATTGAGCTAAACTTAAAGTGTACAAGAAGTGGTTATTAACTTGAAATAATGAACTTATGAAAGAGATATGTTATGGAAAAAGAATAGGAAATTATGAATGATGAGATGTAGTTGATTGTTGATAAATGGGTACATGAATATGCCCTGTTTTTGGGTTAATGATCAAATTTAGATCATAATTTGTTAGTGAATGATATTTAGATGAAATGGAGTTGAGAATGAGGAGTAAATGAAGTAGGAAAGGGTGATCTTTGTACAAGTTATGTTAGGTGTAAAATCTGGAAAGTTTGAAGATGATTAATTGGAAAATGTTCATTGAGTATTCTTCAGTCTTTTATACATAACTTTTTTTATAGTTATCCAAATATTATTATTATTCATTTTGATTAACCTAGACACATAGGGCTACATTTTTCATGAAAACGGTGAATTCAAATTCTGTCTATAAGAGTCTCAAAATCTGACATGAAGTTGAAAAACTCCTTGCTTCGTCGCGGCAAACTTGAACAATTTGGCTAGGATTCCTTTCGGGTAAAGTTTTTCGCGGTCAACTTTAGGTTTCGCTGCAGCCAAGTTGTGAGAGTTTTGCGAGAATTCCTCTCTAGAGGAGTACATCGCGGTGAACTTCTGACTTCACCACGATGAACTTTTCTCTATACTAAACATGTTTCGGTATTTTGGGCATATCTTCTTCTGTAGTTATCCAAAGGGAATAATTTTTATTTGCAGTAAACTAGAGACATAGCACTACAAATTGTATAAAGAAATCAAGGTTTTAATTCTGTTTATAGAATTCCAGATTTCTGAAATTAAAGTTAAGTACATAATACTGTTTTAGTTTTAAAATAGTCCGAATTATTTGGAGTATAAATTTTATAGTACTTAACCAAATTGAATGATTTTAGTGTCATTAGAAACTTAAGACAATGGGAATACTTTCCTAGAAGAAAGTGCTACCAAGTTACTTCATTTTTCCTAATCACATTGTTCATGGAAAATGGACCCGAAGGTCTGGAATTTTGAGAGATGTTATAAGAAGAAATGAGAGTTTCGATAATGTTTGATATTTTAATGTTGGAATAACATTAGTGAATGAATTTTTGGTATTAAATTATCAAATACATGTGTATAATGGAAATGAAGAGGTTCATATGATTGTAGTTGTGATTCAAAGGAAATGAGTAATGGGTATTAAATAAAAGTGAATGAGATTTGGATACTGTGGGAGCTAATAATGCTAAAATGAAATGACGAGTAATTGAATTACGAATTTTGATTCTAATAGTTTTATTGAGGTGTAAACCAAGTACAAATTATACTTAGGTGAGTTTTGAAATATGATTGATAATGAGACGAGAATAATGGAAAGATACCCGAAATTGTCATTGAACACGCATTGTACATATTCCATATTTGTGCATAAATGAATACTTATAATTGTGCAATTGTTAATGTGTGTGTAACATGTGTATCATGGAAGCTAATGCTAATCTGGAGCGTACTGTGAGTCAACCTAGATGGTCTTATTTACTGTTTGTTCTGTTTAAATTCTACATTGAATTGCTACTTAAATGTGAATTGGATGAAATAAGTGCTTCTTAACTTGATTGTTGAATGCCGGACCTAGTTCCGAATAAAAATGTGAACATGTATGTTAGTGAAAAAGTGATTCTCAACTTAAATGTTGAATGTCGGACAAAAGTCCGATGACATGTGAAAGTAATTGATTAAAAATATGTGAATGAGATGCATTCCATTGCATGAATAAATGAAACATAAAGGCAGTTGTGACCAGAGTAGCTACTGAAAAGAGCTTAAAGCTCATAATATGTAAAAGAGCCTCGGGCTCAGTGTGAATGTGCCCGGTATCCACTAAGGGATATAGGACATTATCTAATACAACTTGGTATCCACAAGAGATATGGGCCAGCTCGGTATCCACTAAGGGATATAAGCTAGTAAATAGGCACTTGGTCACAACAAAGTAATAAATAAAAGTGAGTCTCAGTGGCACTGGATTATAACTGATATGTGCATTTTTTAAAATGATTGAAATGATTAATTTGACGGCTCTGAATGTGATGCTATATGTTAAATGATGTGATGTATTATGTGATTAAGTGAACCATCGAGGATGGTCACCCATTGAGTTCGCAAAACTTACCCAAAATTTGCAATTATTTTTCAAGCTCAGAAGAGTGCCCCGCTAGACAAATGGGAGTATACCTACTGCATTTGAGTAAGAGATAGAGGTCGGGATCAGTTCACGTCTGCATTTGTACTTTCTTATTTTTGTATTCCCCAATTTTTGTATCATGTGTATTTGAATATATTTCTGTATGTAATAACTTTCCAAATTGAAAATGTTTGCAAATCATTTTGCAATGTAATGACACTATGATTATAAGTGTAGTGTCTGAATTGGGCCTGGTTTCATTATTGATTTCCGCATATATGTATGTTATTTTGAAAATTTTGTACTAAGTTTCGAGTGTCTGAGCACTTAACCATTCTAGCATGCAACCTTTGCAGGATTTGCACTCGAACATCACTCAAAATGTCAGGTACGTGTCATGCAAGAGTAGGGTGCTACACTAAACCTAAGCCTTTTATACCCCTAAAACTTTGGCATTTAGGACTCTTCAATATGTTCTCTAATTTCTCAAAAATAAAATTATGATTCACAAAGTTAAAAGTAAGCTACATTTGAGAGCTTATTGATGGATAGTAGGATTGAAGTAAATCACTTGTTATTATAGAATTCACGTACAATATAAAAAATGCACAAGAACGGGGGTTGAATTGTGTATTCTTTTCATCAATACAAACACCTTTGGTATTTCTTTGAAAATGAACTTTTTCAAACTCTTAAATGAATATCAAAAATGTTTATACGAAAATATCTACGTAGTTAAATCACAAATAACTTCTATATACTTGTTTAAGAATAATAGAAATTAAAGTAAAGAGTTAGAAGTAGACACGATGATTTTATACTGGTTCATCCCAAACCTTGGGTTACGTCCAATCCTCAGAATTCTTCTGAGATTTCATTATACTTCTCCAAAATTACAAGTATTCTTTTCCTCTCTTTCAGAGCCTCGTTGTGTCTCTTACATAAGTATTCTTTTTGCTTCTTAGCCTCTGCAGACTCTCAGCCTTTCCTTTCTCTCACTAGAAAAATATTGCGAGCTTTTTGTTACAGTATAGTTTGCTCTCGTGTATCGTACTCTGAATACAAACTTTTTCTATGTAACTAATAGCTTGAAAGCTTAAGGATCAAAAACTAGTTCAGTCTTCGACTACGACTTCTATTTATAGCCTTCGTCTCCAACTGCTTCTTGTTTCTTGTAGAAACAGTTATTCAGTCGAGTTCTGTAACTAACTCCAACTGACTAACTATCCGATGTACTAGTGTGTCTTCGACTTCGTATCGTCTTTGTTTTCCTCTTCTTTTGTGTTTTCCACGCTTCTTCTATGTTTTCCACTTCTTTTCTGTTTTTCGACTTCTTTTGTGTTTTGTCGTTTCTTCTATCTTTTTACTTCTTCTATGTTTCTTCGCTTCTTCTGTCTTTTTACTTCTTCTGTGTTTCTCCACTTCTTCTGTCTTTTTACTTCTTTTGTATTTTGCCGCTTCTTCTGTCTTTTTTGTATCTTCTGGCTTTTGCCGCTTCTTCTATATTTTTACTTCTTTTGTCTTTTGCCGCTTCTTGTGTCTTTTTACTTCTTATGTCTTTTGCTGCTTCTTCTGGCTTTTTTGCATTTTCTGTCTTTTGCTGCTTTTTCTGTCTTTTTTGTATTTTCTGTGTTTCTCCGTTTTTTCCGTCTTTTTACTTCTTCTGTCTTTTTCCGCTTCTTCTGTCTTTTTTGTATCTTCTGTCTTTTGCCTTCTTCTGTGTTTTTGTTGCACTCTTAACACACTTATCAAAATAGTTCATTTATTTTTAATATTATTATTTGATTGTCACCAAAATTAATAGACGTGAAGTTATCTTGACGTAACAATCTCCCCCTTTTTGATGATAATAAATAATCATAATTTTAGAAATATAAACGAATATTATTTGGATAACGAATAAGAAGACATCAAAAGATATACACAAGCAAAAAATTGTAATCAATACTATCTTCTTTTTCTTGTCTCTGGTCTCCACATATACTTTCTTTCTTCTGCTTCTGCTCTTCTCCTATCTTTGTTCTGCTTCTGCTCTTCTCCTATCTTTCTTCTGCTTCTGCTCTTCTCCCCCTATTTGTAATTATTCAAAAAGAACTTTACCGAAGATGCTTCATGATTCAGAAAACATTTGTTGCATATCAGTGCGGATCAACTTGAGGTCTTCTTCCATATCATTAACCTTGTCATGAATTTCTTCAATTTCCTTTACCAAGGCTTCATCACTCCCCTACTGTATGTGACTAACTTCTTCCAAGACAATAGTAGAATCCTATTGAGGTGTTCTTAGTAGAAGGAAGTTTGTAGCAACAGATGTTTCTGAAGGTAAAACATCTAATTCAATGATTGTTATAACAGGAGGTTTGAAAAATTGTTTGCCTTCAGGGAGATCAAGGCCATCAGGTCTAGGTACCTCTGGAACTAGTTTTCCAAAAAGGTGTAGTACATCTTTAATTGAAACTATACAACTCAAGGATCTAAAGTGCATGATCAGATGTACAAAAGTCTCTAAGTTGAAACTAATACCTTTAACCCTGATAGTTTTGTACTGCCCTTCGGTCACTCTGCCAACTACCTGAACAATTTCATCTGTGGTGAAGTGGCCACACTGACTTCCTGATGCTTTTGAGATATGATGTGAAACATAGATTCCTCTAGGTTGAGCTGCATTGCATGCCTCATCTATGTTCCTCACCTTTGCTTGTATCTGATCTTATATAAGATCATTTGTATTTCCTTCTGAATACATCTTCTTCTTCCCTTTGTCTTCATTACGTACAATGTTTGAAGGTTTTGGTTGTATATCAGGTACGATCTTAATCACTGTTCTGTTTGTGACTAGGTAAATAGTATATCGATCCTTGGACATCTGCATGGGATATGGTTCTGACTTTTCATTGCGCAGAACACCATATAACCTTTTCTCTCCATGATTCAACAGATGTATTGATCGACTATTGATCAGTATTGGTTCAATTTGTACCTTGATCAACCTTCTCAAAGATTCTCTTATAATGATTGAGCTTCTACTTCTGACCGGTAAAACTTCTTCAATCACCTTCATTCTTAAATCATCTTTTCTAATAGGTTGAGAAGGATTATAATATGCTGAAGTATGTTCAACTGACTTTTTCTTTTGTTGAACATCAGTTGAGATATTATTTTTTTGACTGATCTTCTACTTCTTACTTTCTTCTACCAGCCTAGAAAGAGGTTGTTGTTGAGGTTGAGATTTCTTTCATTCAAACACCAACTTCCTCTTAATTTTTGTTTCTTTAGTCGATTTTGCCAGCTAATCTTGCAAAATTGCGATTAAAGATCTAGTTGCCTGTGGTGCTTTCTCTGTCTTTCCAGAATCTCCACCATGAGTCAAACCTTTCCCTTTCTTATGTTCCTGTTTATGCAAGGCTAACAATCTTGGTGACTTTCTTGATTGTTTGGATTTCTCATAATGAAGTGTCTCCCCTTTTCTTTCCAAAGACACTTGTTTGATAGACTATTTCACCTGGCTTTCTTCTTTGTGAGAAATCGTCTTAGTTTTTGTTAATTGATCTGATGATTTCTTCTTTTCTTCTATAGACATTCTTTATGTGGGTTGAGGTTTTGTCTTCCTTCTGGGTGTAACATTTTCACTCACGCTGCGTCTAACAATATGCTCCCCCTCAGTCCTTACTTTCACCATAGAATCTGTATCCTCCTTTTCTTGATTCTTCAAACCCATTCTATTGACGATTGACGCATTAATGATGCTTTTTATGCTCATCTTCATTTTGTTTCCTTTGTCAAGGAAAATTCCAGAATCTTTAAAGATTCTTGCCAGAAGTATACCATACGGTAGGGCATTAGAATCTCTCTTCGACTTCATCATGTAACTGAGAATTAAGTGTGGAAGATCTATAGGTTGATGGTTGAGTAGATGAAACAAGCATTGTTCTGTAGGAAAATCCCGGGAGGAACATCACATGTTCAGGCAGCAGAAAACAAAAATTTTTGTTCCTGGGACTTTCCCGAAACCCAGGATCCAGGTGTCGGTATGAAAACCTCAAACCTAACAGCCAATAGAGACTGTCTCTAA
>JAOQMR010000211.1:8402428-8412875 GCA_027563865.1 Erythroxylum pelleterianum
GGATTTCTACTGTGTAATATGATCAATGGAAAAAGAGTTTAAAAAGGTTTTGCTTATGTTCCATTATAAATGTGTTATCCACGGAGCCGTCGTGCTCACCCCCCATTTCCCCTCCACAGGTTTTTGAGCAAGAAACCGAGTCCTGCGTCGGGATTGAGGCAACTCCGATGCGATAGGGTTTGGAAGTTGTGCTTTGATAAATCAAAGCATTAGTTGTTCTTTATGCTATCATTTATGTTAATTTGGATGTAACCGGGCTAAATGTCCTTTGAATCTTTGTATTGCTTTGGTTTCATGTAAATGTAAAGGTGTTGAAGTTTCAACGTAATTTGTATAAGTTTCCTATGTATGTACAGTTGTATGGAAAACTTGGATAAAAAGAAAGAGTAAGTAAGATTTCTTTATGGCTTGAAATGAGTAGATGTTAAGATGAAATTGCCTTATGGTTTGAGGCATGATTAGAATCCTAATAGTGTGTTGCTGCCTTTGAGTTGGAGTTTAGGTTGTATTACTGAGTTTGGAAGATTGAAGTGGTTTTATGCAGGTTTGGAGCTTGGATGGATAGATTAGGATTTTGGCTAGATGCAATTTTAGGGGAGGTGCTGTCCAATTTTTCCTAAATTGGACAGAAACTTCGCTTAGGGTTTAGACCCTCTTAATGAGTGAATTAGCTTCGGAGGTATTATGGAAGGTTGTAGAACGTGTTAAGATCTTTAAAATGGTATAAAATGGGTTAGTTTCCGATTTAAGATGAAAAAGTTATGAACGTTTAAAGTTTGCTGCCCACTATGCATACTAATTCTCGAGTTACTATTCACTGGCTATTTTGGGCTGAACCTTCGGATGGATTTTTCGCCCCTTTAGAGCGAGAATCGGAATTTCCATCCTTCATGAAAGTTGTAGAGGGTCTTGTTATCTTTAAAATGAGGTATGATATGTCCTATTCAAAATTAGGAGTAAAAAGTTATGAGATTTGGAAGTTGGCGAAATTACTATTCATATGGTCAAAAAGATACTATTCATTTGGTTTTTCTTTAGGCAAAACTGGTAACAACTGATGACCTTCTTAATGGATGTTAATGTGACTGAGCTTGAATAAGGAGCATGAGAACAGAGTAGTATGAAAATGGACTTAAGATGAATATAAAAAAAATATCGGGATTTTCGAATTAGTCAAGGTTTCCAACGCGGATTCGGGTTCCAGTTTGGATTTACGGATTAAGAGGTTGGATATCCGGGTAATGGGTTCCAATATAATTTAATTGGAATACGAAATTGAAAAATAACTAATAGTAAAAAATGAGAATTTAACAATCAATAGGAATAAATCTTGGTTTCTGGTCTCCTTCATTATTAAACTTGTGTTGATCATTGCCACTAAAAATAATCAATTTATTGGTTAAGCATTCGTCATAGTAAATTTTTTTACTTATTTTCTCTTATGTTTAGTTAATCGAAACATGTATTCAAATTAACCCTTATTAATCAATAACTTGGATACGATCTTATATTTAATTAATTAATAGCTTTACGAATCAAGAAAATCGACGAACTAGACAACATACATACTATGTATATTTAGCCTAGACAACTATTTTTCCTAGAATCATGTCCCTGACGTAGTAGACAAAAATTCTAATCGTTACTTTTGATTAAAATAATTGAACGTTAACCTATTTAATCTAGCAATTGATTGCATAAAATCAAAAACTAGTTGCGCACCTAATTGTAAAATCAAACAATCAAATAATAACCCAGAAAAATAATTAATACTTGACTAATAAATTGATTCAAATAAAGAACGAAAGTCTCAAAACATTCAGAATTTAATAACTAGGATTCTGTAAACCAATAAATAAGAGTCTAGTTACCAAACATCACAATTTTTTCTAACTATTTGGGACTGTCCACGTTTGGGGCATTCTTGATTTTCTTCTTTGTTTCCTGTCTAGCCGTCACCCTTGTTGCTTGATTTTTCTCTTCTTCTGCTGGGCGTTGTTCTTCTCTATGGACATGTTCTTCTCCTTTTTTAATTTTTTAAGCCGCCACCCCTCTCTCTTATGTTCTACACTACTGTTGCATTGATGTGACATATAAACTTCACTGGTCCACTGTCACTGTTATCTTCTATTTTTTAAAACCTACGATGATATTGTGCATTTTTAAGTAAAACGCATGGGTTGCGTTTAATGCGTTAAGCGCATTGCTGCTGATTGTCACATAGGTATCACTGCACAAGGCCATGTCTAGTTAGGTTCAATGCTTGGTTCAGTTCTTTTTGTCACAAAATATTTGCAGTTCTTTCTATTTGGTTCTAAAATACACCTTGACATAAAACAAAATTAATTTCCATTAAGTATAATTTCAATCTTTAAAAAAATAAAGAAAATTAACACACACAAAAATAGAAAATAAAGACATTAACAAACTCCCCCACACTTAATCTTTTGCTCACCCTCGAGCAAATTAAACACAACCATCAAATTCTATCAAATCGTTTTCAAAGAAACCAAGTGCATGCAACCATTCAAACTTTGGCCAATTGAATGTGTTGGCCCCCGAAATTTTTTCATTGAAGTTAAGCATGATTTTAAAAAAAATTGAGGTCTTGCTAGATAAATTATTTTATTTGGAGTTAATTATTATGTAAATGTTAGTAGGATTTTATTGTATGGGTTAATTGAATTAAAGTAGCAAGAGTATATATGTATGAGGGCATTTTTGGAAGATTACTTGAGCATAAAAGACATAAGGCATGGAAGGAAGGGCAAATTGGACATTTCTCAATCATTAAGGGCATAATTGGAAGAAAAAGTGTTGTCTTGCTTTTAAATGAAGAAGAAAAACATGAATTGAGGGAGAGAAGAAGAGAATAACGAAAATAAGAAAGAAAGAGAGAGAGAGAGTGTCGTTGTTGGAGAGACATGAAGGGAGTTAGGTTTCAATTTTTCTTAGCCTTCGAGAGAGATTTTGAGGTTGTTCAAGAAGAGAAAAAGGTAAAGGAAGAGAAGAGCTTTCATTAGATCCAAGAAACTCTTCATTTGGTGAAGAATCAAGGTAAGATCATTTTGAATTTTTTGGATTTTTTGAAGGATTTTGGTTTATGGAGCTTAGGAAATGCATGAGTTTAAGCTTTCTAGGATCAATTTTAGTGAATATGTCTTATGGGTTCTCCAATTTGAATTCCTATTGAATGGAAGTTTTGTTTTTGATAAAGGGAATCAAGGAAAGGCAAGGGGAGAGGCAATTTGAGCAAAGTTTTAAGCAAGGAATTAAAGGTGAGTTACATGTTTATAATAGAGTTATGAGCCACTAATGTTTTCTTTTGAATCAAGAAAATTAAATGATTTCAATTGTTTTTATAAATGTGCATAATTGCTATTTGAATGATTTGAGAAATCTTTATATGTTCGAATATGAATTTTGTTGATGAATTTGGAAATAAAGATGGAAATGCATTGAAACATTTTATGTTAGGCCTTGAAAAAAAAATATCATGGCATTTTGTATATTCGAAAAAGAAGAAAAAGCATGAAAGCATGAAGAAATGATTTGAGCATGAATATGTGCTTTTGTTTGGGCAAGAGTGGAACCATTTCGTTTATCACGTGCACATTGACAAGAGCCTTCTCCCGGCTGCCTGCTTGTGGCATATGAGATCTAAAGAAAAAGGACTCATTTTATTCATGGTGTAAACTTCAGTTTCTCGATTTCGTTCCATAGAACCCTCGAGCCATTTGATTATGCATTGCATCTTTGAATTGTTAAGAATGGTGCATAATTGAGTGTTATGCTTAATGGTTAAATGTAAATGCTATGTTTATGTGATGATTTTTTTACTATGAGTTTTGAGAATTGTGAATTTGGCTGAGAATTTGAGAATTATGCATTTTATGAATTCAATATGACTTTTCTATGACAAATGAACAATTTAATGGTTTTGTTTATTATCCGTTATAAACTTGTTACCCACGAGCTTTTAAGCTCTCCCCCATTCCTTCCCTTCTCTAGGTGATGAGCAAGAGATCGAGTGATCTAAAGTTAAGGCATCACTCCAAATTTGCTTATGCTGTTTTTTGAGTTAGTCTTGGAAAACACAAGGCTTTAGTCACATTTCGAGAACTATTGGTTTATGTATCTTTTTGTGCTTTTGGATTTTGATATTGATGATGTAATGTGGCTTGGAATGCCATTAAAGCTTTGTAAAACTCTTATCTTTTGTTGTTAATGAAATATGAATTGTGTATGGATGATGTGAGTTGAAATTAGATATACTTGAAGAAGTTATCTACTTGAGTTGATGAACTTTGAACATGAATTGTTATTACTTATAAGTGAGAGGTTATGGAAATGAAAGATAGGATTTTGTGGATGATGAGAATTAGATGTACGTGATGAATCAAATGAGTAGAGATTATAGAGTTTAATGAAATAAAAATTAGTAGTTGAATTGTTATGAATGATGTTGCATTAGAGGAAGTGAAGTTGGGACAAATTTTCAAGTCTTTCATAAGGGTAAATTTTGTGTACTGGCTTCAGGGAGCTGGATTAATCTAGGCTAAATTAGACAAAATAGTCTTCTTGGAAGTTGTATCTTATCCTCTTAACTTTTCAACGGTATAAAGTATGAAATTTTTGGATATCGGAGTTAAGAGATATGATCATTATAAGTTGGTGATGCTGTATAGGATGTATATACAGAACAACCATTGTACATAAAGTGATATTGCACTAGGAGAGTTGAATTTGGAAAGATTATGAGTGAAAGTGATGTTAGAATGGATGTAGGATCCATTGGAGATGTCTTGGAGAAGGAGAATTGAGTAAAAATCCAAAGAATACACAATCAGGCCATGTAAATTAACACTGACCGTGTATTCCAAATGCAAAAAGGCCACCTGACCCGAGGAGTATACGGTCCGCCATTGTATTCCCACACAGCCCATGTTTTGACCGTCAAAATAGCAAAATCTCTCTTCAGAGTCTTCACAAAAGTTATAGATATAGAAATCCTCTTCGAAACTGTCTTAGGGTGACCTTAATCCGATATCTCTAGTGAAAGTTATAATAATGGTCCCGAAACAGGTACAATATGATTGAGGACAAAATCATGTTTGATTCTTTTGGCTATAACTTCATCATCCGACTTTCAAATGAAGTGATTCTTAAACCAATAGATTCATAACACATGTCTCTATCTTTCCATAAAAATTGGTAGCCTTTGGTGTTGATTTGAAAAAGATTGATGGAAAGAAGTGAGGGAATCGATTTGAAGAGCATGACTTGGTTATGAACACACTTTGGATTTTTAAGTATATCTTGATCTATAGAGTTCTGAATGAGATGGTTCTTATTTAAAAATAAACTAGAGACATAGAGTTACAAATTATATGAAGAAAATGAATCCTAATTCAGTCTCTAAGACTTTCAAATATTTCAGTATAATAACAGTTCGAAAATATTTGGGGTATAACTTTCAGATTACTGACCCAAATTGAATGATTTTGGTGTCATTATAAACTTAAGACAATGGGGTCCATCACCTTATGGTATCAGAGCAAGAATGGATCTATCTATTGAACAAATTGTGAGGAAATTTTTAGGATGTTATGATAATGAAGATGAACTGTTGATGGCTAATGAGGATTTCATTGAAATGACCCTACAGGATAATATGCTCACGTTTTATGACTCCGGATGTTGGGCTCCGGAAATGAGGTCCAACAAAATGTCAAGCTACTACACATATCATGATTAGTTTTCATCAGTGCACATAAACAAACTCAACTTATGATACTGTCATTCAAAGATAAGCATAAACTCACAATGAATTTTCCTCACGGGATTCACTCATTTCACTGAAGTGTTTATAGGTTGGTGTTTCGCTCAAAACATCTTATAGGAAATCACGCTACCATAGGCTTGCAAACACACCAATTCTCTTCTAGAATAATTACATCCTAAAATAGATCAAAAGGGGTTAAGATTAAGGTGAGTCAAAAGGGGTTTGAGGGGTTCTTTATAAGTAGTCATAAAGCACTAAGTATACAAAGGGACAACAAAATGTATTTATGAGAATTTCATGTAAATAACTAACTACTCAACACTTATTATTGCTACTATACTTGATTATTTTCTTTTTCTTTCTTTTTTAATTACTAAGGAAACAGTGAACAATAACATCAGCTAAATATAATGTGCTCTATGAGTAGAAGTATTGGTAAACTCATCTTAGAAAAAATATATAGCCAAAAGTCCCAAAACTAGCTAACTTAGCACTTTATTAAACTTGTGAATAGGTAAGGCTAATGGGGTTTGATGTTTTAGAATGAGATGTTTTCTTTAAGAAACAAAAGGGGTAAAAGCTCAAAAGGGTTTGCAAGGGGAAACAAGATAGGTGGGTCATTTAAGTCAAGGGTTAAAAGAAAAAAAAGGTCTTAATCATTTTTATCTAGCATGCATCTAATAGATTCAAAATGGTTCAGAACAAGTTCTGAAGGTAATCACCTAAAGGAGTATCACACATACAAAGAAATGAAATGACTTTTGAATGGAGTCATATATGCTCAATTCCTCACATAGGCTCAATTGAAAATCCATTATGCTTCTATACATTAACTAATCACTCAAGTATCAATTTTTGAGTAAGCTTATGTAACCAACTATTTTAATCGATCAACATGAATCACCTTCTATTCAATTGGCCTAATTCGAATTCAAACATGCAATTCCGTCTCATTTCAACTATTAAGATAGAACTTCATGGTTCAACACACATCACATGTAAATTAAAAAGACAAAAGAAAAAAAGCAAAATGAGCAAAGAAACAATAAATTCAAAACACACAATCACACAAACATTCAATGTTCCTCACACACTTAATCTACATTGTCCTCAATGTACTTGTAAAAAGAAAAACACAAGAAAATAAAGAAAATAAAGGTTTAAGGTAATAAGAATTAAGAGTGATATGTTGTTAGTGAGTTTTTACTCAGAACGAATTCTTGTTAAAAAATAAGAAATTTTTTGAAATTCAAGAAATTTTTAGAGATTTGAGTTTAATTTTACATTTAATTTATTTTAATTAATATAAAAATTAAAATTTTATTTTAATATATTATTTACCATAGTAAATTGATGTATTACGTAAGACATGTAACGAGTCATTAATACAGATATAAAAGAAATTTAATGTTTTATTTTTAAATTTTAAGGACAGAAGAAGCACTATCACTGCTTACACCATGCGTAAATTTACAGACACAATATCCAAATTGTTTTCTTAGAACTCCAACTGCCTTAATTCTATTTCCATTTTTTAGGATGAAGTGCAATAATCAATCCTCTATTGGAAATTGACCGCGATCAAATCAAGGGCGCAGCGGAAACAAAAAGTTTCTACAGTTTCTATATAGATCTCGATAATTGAATATCTTGAATAAATCATGAACACGAATTGTAACATAAAATCATACCTGATTTGTTTTTCGAGTTGAAATCCTTTGAAACCTTTTCTAATTGGTCAACCACGAGTTATTCAATTGTCCAGCCTCTAATAATATTCAGAGAACAACTTCTCAACCTTTAAGAGAAATAAACAGAAGTGCTAGCTCCTTGGTGCTTATTTCTATTTATAAAAAAAACCATTATATTTTTGTAATTTTTGTTAAATTAAATTTCCTTAATTATAATTAAATTCATACTTTAATTATAATTAGTTTAACTTTAATAAAATCAAATATGAGAAATATCTCATATTTGATTTCCAAAGTTTCTCAAACTTTATAATTAAGTTCAACTTAATTAAAATTGATTTTTCCTTCATAAGTTGCTCTTTAATGTGTAACTCATTAGATTCCTAATATATTGGCAATGATTACAACTTATAATTCTAATTCACAATCAGAATTAGATAAATTAAAACTCTTTTTAGTTCATCTTTCATTCTCCAATTAAACAATTTATAATCATAGATCAAGATTGACGTCTAACAACATGTCATGGCCACCAAATATCATAAATGTCAAAGTAGTTTGACCTAATATGTTCATGCATGGTTATGATGTATAATTTATTCATTTCGTCATCCAATGTTCCAATTGAACAAAATATGCATACTGTGTCTACTCTTTTTTATCTAATCATGTTCGCTCTTGTTAATTAGTAATTGATTTATGATTGATATTTGAAAATACCTTTTCAAACGTCAATTCATTCTGGCTAAAAAATTTCATAAATTGCTACTAATCAAGAATAGTGGAACATTATCTCTAATTACTTTAGAGTGACGAATCATTTATTAACTTATTCAACTATCTCCATATGGTTTATATTGCGTCTAATGACTACCGACTGAATTATATATCATGGGATTTTTCATAAGTAACATCAAAACACAATAATTCTCATACGAGAAACCTTGGTAATTTTAAATCTAAGGATCAATTATACGACCATCATTATGAGAAAATCCACAGAGACATAAGTAATATTCCATTTGAAAATTTCATAATTAGGCCAGTTTAGTGACTTATTCTCTAATAATCACCCATATATTAGTTTAAATATTTCCATATCTTAATTTATGAGATCAATTACTTTCTTCATAAGAAAGAAACATAATGTGTGCTAGTTTTACTGTGTCAACAATACCTGTCTTGATGAAACTACAACTATGAACATTTAGGAACAATATGTAAATTTAAATTAAATATCACAAGTATAATATCATCACAATTTTAATTACATAATAATTATTCTAGAGATTTTATTTTTAATATTAAAATATCAAATATAATTTACTTAATACAAAAAAATAAATAATACTTTTTATTAAATAAATAATAATATTATAGATCAAATTGCAACCAATTGATTGACTAGATGAGCATATACTAACATCATGAGTTTGCCTCTATTAGCAGGCTAGCTTCTAGTTGCAACACAACCTCTTTTTTTTGTAAAGGGAAACTAAAACTGAAAATTACAGAAGGAGCCGAGGGAAACAGATCCCCGATCTATCCTCGGTGAGGAAAAAGTGGCACCGATGGGTGGAGTGTCAAACTGGGTGACCCCTACATCTACATGTTTCGCGTAGTGCGCCATCCAGTCAGCGCATCTGTTGCTCTCTTGATAAATATGTCGATGAACAACAGTCTAGTTCCGGTGGAATAGCTCTTCGATGCCCAGGACGATGGAGTTGTGGGTGTGAGCCCGGTCGGCTAGTAATGAAAGGAGACTGTTCACCGTTGCCGAGTCCACTTTTAGTTCCACTCGGCGGTAGCCTAGATTCCATGCCAGTGTAGACTCCCCAAAGTTCGACATTAAGCGATGAGCACTAGCCAATGTGTTGAGAGAAGCCTCCGAGCCAGTTAATGTTAGTGTCTCGAATAAGGCCTCCTGCCGTGGCTGAGGACGTAGCATGGTTGCTTGCACCATCAGTATTGAGTTTGACCCATCCAAGAGGCGGTTTGTTCCAGCCGATCATGTGTACTTGGCAGGGCGGGGAGCCGGTACTAGCTCGACAGTGCCACTCTGCAGCCTGGAGGATCAGTCCTGTAAAAGACAAAATGAGAGAATAAGGTGAGGAAGGCTAAGTAAAATGCACATCAAAGAGTGACTGATTGCGCCATGTCCATAGGAACCAGCAAGTAGTTCCAAAAAAGATCGGCCAGGCGTGCCCGAAGACCTGCCGGTGGTGACGGAGGTTTTGAGTGAGCCAATCCCGGGGCTGTAGTGTGTAGAAGGTAGGGGGAGTAGGGAAGGAGGAAAGTGGTTCCACACACGGCGGGCTTTGTCGCAATCGCACAACACATGAATAGAGGTTTCATCGAGGTGGCAGTGGTACCAACCTCCATCGGTAGTGAAATGCCTCCTGACATATTGTTGGTTGGTTAGTAAACGATCATGAGCTAGAAGCCACATAAATGACCGTATGCGTTGGGGTCCCGGCCAATGCCATATAGCTTTCCAAAAGCCTGGTGAAGTATCGCCGCCCTTGTCACAAATCATAGCGTAAGTGGAAGCCACTGTAAACGTACCAGTGTCGGAACGTCCCCATATGAGTTTGTTCGGATTGAGGTAAGGTTTTGGGGGAAATGTTCCAAGGAGTGCTCGGATAATCGGCGGGGGGAAATACGACTGAAGAGCAGCCCTCTGCCAATTACCATCGGCGTCCAAAAAATGGCGAACACTGAGTTGAAGAGTGGATAGAGGGACCAGGAAAGTGATATAGAAGATCAGCGGTCCCAATCCTGCCAACCAAGGGTCAAGCCAAAAGCGAGTGCGTGTACCGTCGCCAAGATGCCATGACATCCTGATAACTCTTCGAGTTATTACATATTTTCACGTAATCCTGTGTAGTTTTGTGATTATTTAGTTTGTTTATTGTCTCGTAATTACTTAATTTCAACATTTTTATTACAATTTTTATTTTGGTGCTTGTAA
>JAOQMR010000211.1:8443911-8455579 GCA_027563865.1 Erythroxylum pelleterianum
GGGTCGGCACTCGGGCCCAACGGTCTCCGTTCGTGATTATGTTCTGAATAGTTGGGCTCCGGAACGGGGTCCAACAATATTAGGTAGGCATAAATGTGTATGATGGCATTGAAAATGATATGAGTAGGCCAAATTGAAATAACCACTCATGCATCTTTGCTCGTGTGCGTGGCTTGATTCTCCAGCATATATGGGGAGCCGTATGTAGTTGTTTTCAATTGGTTAGCTAAACATATCATGCCATCATGTCGCCAAGTTCAAACACAATAATAATATATAATAATTGAGCAACTAAAGCTCATTGTCTTATATGGTTTATTTTTAAGGAGTTTCACTTGTGTACTTCTCTAATATATCATGTAACAATGAAATTTGCAGATTTTATTTATACTTTTTATTTTTGCAAAAGGCACATATATAGAGGGTTATATTATGTTTTGTACACAGCAGCCGAAGGAGACATCTTTTGAGTACATAACAAATCATGATATTGCAAAGGTGTAGATATATTGTTAGTAATCTTGTGCTCTCATGTCCATGTTCTTTTAAAGCTTAACTCATCTCAATTTTAGTCATATTCTACAGAAGTTGATTAAGGTACCTTTCTTCTTTAATTAGGATATACATTAGAGATGATGCAAATGGGGTTGGACCAAAAACATTGAAGTCTGGATGAGAAGAGAATATATAACATTAAACACAATATAAAGTTCATCAAGACAATGAGATAGAAAGACAGGAAAGTCATGACCCTTGTAGGGTAAACTACAGACAATGGGGAAGACTTAGACCAACAACGATGGGGACCGTATTGAAGGAAGAGTTGATAGTTTGAGAGGGACAGGCCGAAACATTGAGTGGTTCCTTTTACAATCCAAAGCCGTGACAACACACATCCACATCAATTTTTGTAGGGATCAATCTTGTCAAAGGCCCCATTGTCCCCTCTCATTGCACCTCCTTTTTGCCCTTTTTTATAAAACTACTGTATATCATCTATACCTGCTTTTTCAATTTTATTTACTTTCTGGACACTTGTACGAGGAAAAGATGGGATAGTGGTGTCAGTGTGGGGCTTTCTCGTGGGCTTTTATGAGTTTTGGATTGAGTTTAGTTGGATTGTCATATGGGTTTCAGCCTTTTGGTTTGAGTTCTGATTCTACTTTTTAACAATCGATCAGAAAGTTTCGGAGATGCCTTATTAATGGCCCAACCTTGTATTGTGTGGACATGCATGTCAACGTTCTGTTCCTCATCTCCCATTTTACTGACTTAGATTTGGAGTTTGTGTTAGACAGCCTTTGTCGTTTCATGTCCAGTTTGAGAAGTCGTGGGGACGATTCGTTCAGCTTCTGGTTGATAGTGGACGAGTTATTCAAGAGCATTCTAGCTTTGACAACTCCAAGAGTACTAAAAAATATATAAAAAGGTCGATTACTTGTTTCTTGACTCTTCCAACTTAGAAAATTGCATCAACAAATACTGTCATTAAAAAAGGATGACGATGTTAAACAAACCAAGTAGTCTTCCAAAATAGATATCAAATTCATTGGTTATTCTCCATTCGTTTATTAATTAACTTAGAGGTCATTTGGTTACACATATTTTTTGTGTGGTAGTTTTTAATTTTAATTTCTGTTTTTAATTTAATTAATTTAGAGACTATTTGGTTCCATTTCTGTTTTTTGTTGCGACTTTTACTTTTAGTTTTAGTTTTTTAATTAAAAAACAAAAATTGTTTGATTAAGATTTCTAATATAAAAATTGAAAAAAACTTATTAGGTTGAGATTTGTAATAAAAAACTAAAAATAAACATTTTTTTTGTTTTATCATCCTATTGCTATTTTTTAATTATACTCTTCCATTAATTATTTTTAATATAATATATTATGTTTTTAAATTAATTAGTCCTCATTATGGTTAGAAATAAAATATATGCATATTTATATAATTAAAGAAACTTTAACATTAATTGTATATAATAAAAGTTTATAAATTAGAAAATTACATTAAGTCATTCTAAGCAATAAAATATGTCTATCATATTATAATTCTTCAAAAAATAATAGTACTATTATTTACAAAAGAAATATAAAAAAAATTAGAACTAGTATAATCATTCCACATTTATCTAGCAATTTGATCTCACTTCCAATAGCTACTTCTAAGTTGTGTTGAAATAATATTATACTCCAATTGATAACTTGTATCTTCATTTTCACTTTCCTTAATTTGTGCTTCATTTTTAGTATAATTGTCAAATAATTCATTACTTTGTCCATATATTCTAATATAATTGTGTGTAATACAACAAGCATTAAAGATGTATTTTTGTTTCTTAATATCATAACTCGACATATTTGAAAATATAGGAAATATTGCTTTTAGAACATCAAAACATCTCTCAATAACCTTTCTTAATAAAAAATGTCTGCAATTAAACAATTCCTGTAGACCTTGAGGCCTTCCTCTTTCTCTATAATCTCGCAAACGATATCTCTCACCTCAGTATGGTGAAAGAAATCTAAGCAGTGTAGCCTAAATCAATCAAATAGAACTTATCTAACATATAAAGAACATAATATTAACAAAACATATTAAAAAATAATCATAATTATTATGCTTATTTAAAATAATATAATACCTTGTGGAGACATAATAAATTGATTTACTGGATTTGTCGCTATTTTTAAAAAACTCGAGAGTCATTTGCAGTACCTTCTTATTTAGCCATTACATATGTATGTACAATACATGTCAAATGAGCAACAACACATAATATTTTATGTTGGATTAATTTTTTTACCCTTGTATAGTATTTGTTCATCGATCAAAATATGTGCATCAATTTGTGTACCATCTATTGCTCCTATACAATCCTAAAAAACAAAACTATACTATTAAAATAATTATTAATCATAAGAACATAATTAAAATAGTAATTAAATATATGAATGTACATGAAAATATGAATTTTTTTTGAATTTTGTTGAATCTCAGGAGGTGAAATGGTAAAGGATAGTGAGGTAATGACTCTTTTTGCAAGATGATTAACTGCATATAAGACTTTGTGAAAGTACTTCGAAATTGTCTACATTGAAAGTTGAAAACTTTTTGTATGAAATCTAGTTTTCTCATTATGCCCTATAGTCATCAAGAAAATTGCTACTTATTCTTCCATAATCAAATGACTTGTTGTCTTTAAGCCCCCTAAACTTTTCAACTCATCACATAAATTCAAGACGATTATTTTGCTCATTCTTAAGTTTTCATAAATCCTTGGAGGGTTCCTATTCAAAGTTCTAATATCCAATTATAACTTGATAGAGCAGAAGTTCTGCATGGTTGCTTTTTATAAATGAATATATTTGCTATCTCCTTTAGCTAGAGAAATAATGATTACCTTCGTCTGTTCATTGTCAGAATCTGATTCAAAATCTAATAAAGAATCAATGTATCTACAATGCTAGCATTAAATAATTAATAAAACATTTAGTCAAAATATTTTATCAAATATGGACAAAATATAAACTTAAAATATTCATACAAAACATAGATTTAAAATTTAGTAAAACAATCATACAAAACACAAACTTAAAATGTTCAAACTTTAAAGAAGTGCTTAATATATAAGTGTCAAATTAATAAGAATTTAATATATAATAATATGAAAATATAACTAAAGCGACATAATCCAATCCATCTTTCTTACATCTTCCATCTTCATAAAAATATCCCTATAAAATGGATAATCATGTAAAGCCTTCATGAAGTTTTCATATTGCAAACCATCAACACACAATTCATTTAAGGAATTCAAACATTTTATCATTATGTTAGGCTCTTACTTAATTGATGAAGCTCTAGATTTATTCTATACAGTGGATGATGTTTCACTTAGTTTTTTTCTCAAGTAAATTATTATTTCTTATTGATTGTTCACCAATTATAACCAAGACCTCTTCAACAATGTTATAATGTATCTTTCTTATTTTTAGGAAATTTCTCTCTTAGATAGAAAACTTATAACTTGATCCCCTTTTCCATTTTATGAGCAATCTTCATCAACATTAGTTCTGTGTTCCTCTTCTGTACTATTTGATAGAGATTTAGTTGATGGATGTATATGCAAACTAATTGGAGTAGTATCTCCAAAAATATGATATAAGTTTGAAAATCCTTGCATCCTTTTTTTTCTTAAATATGTGAACCATTTTATGCTCCTGTAATGATGAAAAGGAAACTTGAGAACGTCTATTATATAATATGATATATTCATAAAACAAAGATATATTTTACCTTAAAATACGTTTTCCCAACATTTAGTTGTAGCATTAACTTCACTTGTAAATGAATAGTAATCAATTTCTGTTTCTTTGAATAAGTTCTTGAAATTCTTCAATTTAGCCATTAATTTATTATATTTATTCTTAAATCAAATATCAGTATACTCCTTATTGAAGTTTGTTTGAAAATTCACCTTAATATTCTTCCAGTCAAATTAAAAAAAGGTAGTAGTCGTTCAATTTCCCTTCTTCACTTCTTCAACCATCGATGAAATTAAATACATTTCTATGGTATCATTCCATATCTCATCATTTTCATTTATTTTCACATAATCATTGGAATCGTTCATATTGTTCAAAGCTTACATCACATAAGTACATATAAGTGCATGCAAATGATAGAAGAGTTTAGGTGCATATAAGTTAATGCAAATGATAGAAGAGTTGAAGTGAGAAATCAAATGAAAGTTATTTGTTGAATGAAGAATAAGAAAGAAAAACGGGGAAATAACGCCACCTCCATGTCATACAACTTTTCCTTATTTCCCACATCTTCATGAAACTTCTGCTTTGTGATATGGGGATGGTAGGATAAGGATATATTGTTTGTTTGATAAGTCCTAGAGTAAGTAACTATTTGTTTTATCCCATTTCCATCCACTGGTTTTTCCATTACTGTAAATTAAAAAAATCTAAATGAAGGGAAATAGAAACAAAAAGAAAATAATTGAGAGTAGGAGGGAGGAAAATTATACCTATGTGGATTGCCCTTGTAAGATTAAAGAAAAGAAAAATTGAGAAAGTTATGATAATCCATGTAGCTCAAGGAATTTATTTATCAGACAACTCTATAATGTAATAAAAATTAATGCTTGGAGAAATCTTCTTAAATTATGTAATAGAAATTAGCTCAAAGAACGAAGTATTTCAAAAACAATCACATGAACATCATCATTAAGTATCATACAAGTCTAACTTGACAAAGATATGAAAAACTTGCAGAAACTTGTTATCATGTCAAAAGTTTAGACTATGATCTATTAAAGAAAAGAACAAAACATCTTTTGTCGATGGTGAATGTGCATTGAATAGTTAAAAGTTTGTACAGTTGCTCTTTTGCCTAACTTGTCATGACTTTTGGCCTTTTTCATAATTTCTTTTAAATGAAAGAAAGCAACAGCTGAAAAGCGACAACCAAAATGTCCTAGACGTTCTCAATTCCTTTTTAAATAGAAAAAGACTAGACGAGGGAGCTTTTATTGCAGCCGAAAGAAAAGAATTAAGCTAGCACAATGAAGAGACATTTTAGAGCTAACTTTGCTTCCTTATCCTGATACATGCAGACCAAAAACCCATATCTCCAGTGCCTAAGTTAACCTGTGGCCTTCCTGCTTAAATATCTTAACAATTCTCGAAACAAGAACACAAGATGGTGCTAAAGTTGCCCTTTTCCATTTTTAGTCTTTCTTGGATGTCTTCGCTTCAGGTTAGCTTTGCTCAAATAGATTTCTCTTTGAATAAAACTAAGCAGCCAATCTCATTTAAATCTTATTCCAAATCTCGATTAGATCGCGTCATCTTAATGGCTACTTGAGGAGAGCAAAAGAATCGATTTTGTTGTAGCCTATCTGAAATGTAACAAATACCTCAATAACTGGGGTGCCTGTTGGGAGGGGAGGGGACCACAACAATTATGACTACAAATTTGTTCATCAAAGCACTATGTTTTCTATAAATCAGGATTCCCCATTGCAAAGTGTAAACTTGGTAACAATCCTAGTATTCTTTTGTTCTGGCTTTGGCTAGTCCAAGATTTAGAAATTTGTCTCCCCAGTATACGGCTGTTGCATTCCTCTTCTACAGTCACTCTTTTCTTACTCTGTGAACTGTCGCGTCTTTTTTAACATACTTCCGAGTAATAAGCAGACAACAATACGTAACTCTACCTCCTTAGCTAAGCATCTTATTACAAGCTCTTAGTCGTTACCATTCTTTTGTTGTCAAGTTCACGGATATCACTATTTTTAGTAGCTGAATGATGTGGTAAAGTTACAGGAAATGAAGATCTTACCACAGACAAAAATTGGGGATCGACAACCCCAAAGAAAGCGATGTAAATTTTGCTTTACATTCTTGATGGTCTCAATTCCTTTTTAGACATAGCACTATCCATTAGGCTTACAGAAAACCATTTTAAATAGAGTACCCTATCATTCTCACGCACCACCTCCCAAGTCTTTGTTGTTTTCAACTTCACTAATATCTCCGAAAATCTCAACTGACATCTTTTTTTGCTACAACCTCTTTACCACACTACGGCAGATAAGGTTATTGGCAATGAATTCAAACATCGCAAAATATTAAAAAATTATGTGAAATAATAATTGGCGACAAAACAAAATTGTCACCATAATGGTCGCTGAATCCGGGTAGCAAAACAATATCTACCACATTTTTTTCGAAATCGTCGCAAAAAAGATTTGGATATACAATATATTCGTCGGTAGAACATATAACTAACGAGACCCAAAAATGTTGTACATAGGATTTTGCGACGTATATGCTACGTAGATAAATGTTTTTACCTACCAAACCGTAGTTGTAGGTAATTATTTTTACTGAAGATTTTATTTTTGTAGCAGAATAGTTTTAGCTACTAATTGTTTGTTGTAGGCAAATATTTTTAGAGACATTCCTATAAACGTAGATAATAATATTTTGTGAGGATTTTGTTTTGGTAGCTAATACTTTTTAGTGATAAACATTTAATTTTAAATTTACATTTTATTATAATTGTTAAAAAAATTTAATTTAATTTATTACAATTTTAAAGACAGTTTGAAATATAAATTAGTTACATTTTATAATTAATGTTGGTGACATATTATTTAAATAATAATAAATTGAAATAAAATAAACATTTAAAATGGAATGCATTTTATTAAAAGAAAATAATTACAGGCTAATTACAGAATTTGAACAAAATTTATAAACAAACTAAGATTCCTCATCGTCATTACTGCTGACATAGTTTGAGCCAAGTAATTGTTTGACCATCTTTTGATGCTTGATATTTTGATCTATCACTTCTTTGATATTTTGATCTAGCTTCTATTCTGTACATTGTAACTTAGACTTCAGTGACTGGTTCTCCTCTTGAAGCGCCGTGATATATGCCGGTCATGACGAAGATGCACCAACAGGCTTAGGGCCATACCGAAGACCTTTGATATACCCTGATCTCGTATCAAGGACATTGTTGCAAATGTCGTCAATATTGGGCTGATTCTCCTGAGACAATGATGTCTGCAATAACTCCTGCATCTTATCCTATAATTTAAAGTACAAAATCGAGTTAACTGAAAAATTATTACTTAGTATTACATAAAAAATAAATTGTAATATTAATTTTTTGTACATACGTAACTACTTTCTGTCTCTTTAAACTAGCCTTCATCTTTCTTGTAGTGTGTTAGCTTGCGCAGCGTGATCTGTCCTTAGAGTTGAGTTTGGCTCTATTATATGAATTTAAAAAATTAGAAGATAATAAAATTTATTGTATTAAGAAATAGAAGAATAAGTTGAAAACGTTACACTTACAAATTCTTGTCAGACAATAAAAAATCAATTGGAGCTAGTGTTATGAGGGGTTTTCATTTTTGCTCTATTCACCTTGGCTTTCTCACACTTTTCCTAAGTTAAGAGAAGTAGTCATGTAATTTATAATTCAAATTATTGGAAGAAAATATGAAGAGAAATAAAACAAACCTGAACCTTCACAGAGGCCCAATAATCACACATTTCACTCCAATTTGTCAGAGTCACCCATTTCGAAACATGTCTCCTTGCCTCTTGATCGGAAGGGAAAGACTAATAATATTTATTAAGTTTATATTGATGATCCTTTGTGCTTTATTTCAATAGTGAACTAACACAGCTTGAAACCTCAGGCTTGTCGACATCAACGATATTGAGCTTCATCTATAAAGAACACGTATAAGTTAACTTACTGTTTTTGTTAAGTAAAATCGCAATACATATAATCAAATGAATTGAAATATTACCGAAACTTTGCCCAAAGCATTTTGGAGCAGGTTGTCTTTCTTTAACTGCCTGACATGCTGAAGGCAAGGCAATTCATTTCTCACAACGTTGCCTAACTCACTGGACAATTTTGTAGATTGGATCTTATCTAGAGGGCAACGTTGCGTGGGGTCAATGGTCATAGACAACTTGCTGTTCATTGCAACATTCATCCGTTGCAACTCAGCTCCTTTTATGATACCTTTACCTCATTTTCTAATGCCAGTATTGGAACCTAAAAACAAAAAAGTAATAAAAAGAAAAACACACTAAACATGTAATGAGTAATTTCAACATTAATGTAAATATGTTTGATTAACACTAATAGACCTAAAGATCTCTCAGCACTAATAGACGACGTTGGTAAAGATTGTTGCTGACTGCCTTTATTCGAGGATGCAATTATTGGTTATTAAATGATGGGGTCAGATTGAGTTGGTTGTTGTAGGGGAGGAACTTCTTCGGTTGTTGCCACCCTCTTTCTTTTGTTTCTACCAGGTGTCATTATATTGAACAATTAAAACAAAATATGAAGATAACACATAATCTTAACTCAAACATCAATATTCATACACTTCCATGGCGGTAAATTGTATGGGGCTAAAATCACCGACCACATGGTATATGAAGTACTCATATTACCAAAAGGAATAAATCCATCTGAGGCTAATCCAAGTTGAACATTACGAAAATCTTGTGCAAACCATGGAAAATTTCTATCAATTTCTTTTCATGCCATTGAGTCTGCTGGATGACGCATAATGTTATCATCAATGCATTTCACTTTATGCCAGCTCATATCTATGGCTGCTTTTGTTGAAATAAAAAGTCTTTGTGATCGTGATTTAATATGAAAGTATCGAAGGATTTTATTCGGTATCTTTTTCCCTCTTCCATCATCCACCTACCACCTTGATATACCACAAATAGGACACTCTTAAAGATCTTTACTTTCCTTCCAAAAAAGAACACAGTTTCTTTGCATCATAGTAAGATTTCGACCTGTGTCCAATAGGTAATACATCGTTCAGTAAGTCAATTAACATGTTAAAGGACTTATTTCTCCGTTTATTATAAACCTTTAAATGCAATAACTTCATAACAAATGATAGTTATGAGAAATTAGAGCACCCCGGATATAATTGTTCTCGAGCAACTTTCAATAACTTCCCAAAATTATCTTCTATAACACTACCAGTTATGTTAGGCATTCCTGTTTCATTCATAGTCTCTATATCCAACAATCGTCTAACATCTCGTCAATCCCATCATCACCATCATCATTCACATTACAGTTATCTACATCATTATTGTTACTGTCATCATAAAATGTACTGCCACTTCTACTATAACTTGCTTCTTTACATTCATCGTGATAAAGCCATAGAGTATAGAATTTATCTATGCCTCGGATTAGCAAGTGATTATATACCACATCTTGAATTTGGAAGTCAACATTTAAGCAATCGATGCGTGGACAACGAATACTACATTCATCACCCATTTGATCTTTTACAAATTGCATGAAACTCTTAACTACTTCAATGTATTCAGTTGACCATTTTCTATGAGACATCCAACTCTTATCCATCTAGCTATACAATAAAAGAAGATAACTAAGTTATTCCATTAACTAAGTTATTACATGCATTTTTTGTTCAATATTATGTTTTTAAAAAAACAATGTAATTAAGGTACGTGGCGTTGTTTAGACCTGTGAATCGAGAAACGGAGTTCTCGTTGTCGCTCTTAGGCTCGTGGAAGTTTTCACCGATAAGCCTCATTGGAGCCGTATCATTGGTTTCCAGCCTATATACCATCCTACGTTTGTACTATGTTAAGTTGTTTCTTGTTTGCTTTGTTTGTTTAACTTCTTCTATTACATAATGACATCGTAATTGGTTAAGTCTTTTGTATTAATTTTTGTTCTTTACATTGAAGCTATTATTTTAAATGTCATTGGCAAAAGAAAGAAATTAAGGTTCCAATTTTCATCTTTTTAAAATTATTGGTGAAATTTGGTTGAGTGTGATAAGTACCAAAATTGCAAGTAAAGGCATAATGAAGCATGTATATATTCATTTAAGTAGAGGAATATGCTTAAACCTTTGAATGAATTTATAAGAATTGGAGTTCAAGATGTGACGTAATTTCCTTAGACAATTTATCTAAGTTGTTGATATGGTACTTCTAATATTTTAATAAGTATTCACACATTTCTAAATAAGTTAAAAAGGTACTAAAATAATAGATCATCAAAAGGAGTATCATGGACAATTAGTCATCAACCCCAAAACCCGACTAACCACTTCTCTGCCAAATTTCCATGAACAGAAGTTGGGGGCTTTAATTTCATAAAGGAGTATTTAAATTAGTCCTTTGTGTTTCCTATATATACAAATTCCTTTTACCCATCTAAATGCTTTTTTTCTATTTTTTAAGTTGACTCATTCGATGATATCCCTCCTTCTAATGCTTCACAATCACATTTCGTGTTTCTGGTTCTTACTATGGATTGTATCAATTTCATTTCATTTTATTGTTTTGTTATGTTGACAGGAAGATCAAGGTAAGAATTATATACATAAAATAAATGAAGGCATGAACCACTATTCAGCTATAAATATATATATGTGACACCGAACAATTTTTTTTGTTTTACTTGTGGGAACTTCAATGACCCCACTTGACTTGGGAATGGTTGAAATGTAGAAAGTGAAAACACCGAAGATAAGAAGGGCATTTCATGTTATTTACGTATCTGAAGCCAAAAGCGGCCTACCCCCCGACTATGTGTGGATTATGAATGAACCAAGTTTGAAAAGTGAAAATGGAATCATCAGCTTCCTGTACTTGCTTTCATATCGTCCTTGTCATCCCTTTATCAAGATTGGTGGCTGTAAACCCCTAACCCCTAAAAATGATATCATATTTGGCTCAATATGGTACGTAATGATTCTAGCGAAGATCAGAAATATTAGACCACCTTTAAAATGTAACGCCGAATTTTCGGAGCCCTTTTGTGTTGTACTATATTTGGACATACTACTGTATACTGATATATACATATGGTTGTATATGAGTTCAAAGATGTATTTAATTCATTTGGGTGTATATGTTAATGGTTTATAATGTTATATTCCCTTACATGAACTTGGAATTCATCGGTAATGCGAAATCCTGGAGATTTTCGAGATATGAGTTTTTAAGTGGATAAAACTGAGTCCATTGGATGGATATGACCATGGTGGGTAAATTAAATGAGTTCTAATGCCTTAGAGGGGATTAGACATGATTT
>JAOQMR010000211.1:8495962-8506677 GCA_027563865.1 Erythroxylum pelleterianum
CAAATCAAAATCTTGACTTATTATTATTAAAGTAATTTTGATTTGAAGCGTTCGCAAAAATCTACTCTTTATATTTTCTATTTAGAAGTTGTATTTTTATGTGCTATACAACCCGATAGATATCCAAAAATTCGAACAACCCAATGGATTTGGATATGAGTAGTAAATCGTAAAAACCGATGGATATAGATATGGATATGGATATGGGTAAAGTAAAACCTAAATTAAACCCTATCTATTGCCATCTCTATTCTCCGCATAATTTATTGAGCCTGAGTGGTGGCCAAAAAATTTCCTTTTACAGTATTTTATGGGATATAGTTGAACAAGCCTGATTTCATCCATATAAACTTTTGTAGTCCATATGAATCTTCATGGCTTTCCTTTACGATTTCTCCTAGAAAGATCGACGCATTTTAAGTAGGGCTGAGTGTAGGAGCGCCTCCAAAGTTGTCCATTAATAATGGAGAATTTTATAGATCTGCGTACGAGCTTTCTTGCTTTAGCTTGGTATGGAGGTAATTCCCCTGTCCTCTTTAAAATCCAACACGTTCCTGATTTCAACGCCTCTCTGAATCCAATAAGTCTTAAGAAAATTGTTTTTCTCTAGAAGTTTTCAACACACAATTCTCAGGACTTATTTGTATGTCATACCTTTTTAATATATCAAAGCATTCTTGTAGGTTTGCCAATTGTTCTCCCCCTACTTTCATTTTAGCGATCATACGGATCCGTTCACATAAACTTCCATATTTCGACTGATCTCTCCTTAAAACATGAAATTGATGAGTCTCCGATAGGTTGCCCCCCACATTGTTGAATCAAAATGGCGTCATCTTATAATAATATGTTTCTTTAGGCGTAATAAATATCATTTTTCCTTCGTCATCGTCTCAGATGTGACCCCTATCGAATATTATAGGATGAGTTGAACCTCACTTGGTATGGGATGATTTGGACTTTACTTGGGCTTTCACATGTGTAGGGTTGGATTAGAGAATATTTTTTTTATGTCCAGTAGTTATCATCACATGTTCCTGATTGTTATTGGCAGACTTGCGTAGAGAAAGTTGCGGAGGAGGAGGTTAGTTTGAGAGTATTTGTAAGGGAGGATGTGGTGAGAGTTCAGATCCCATTTCTTATTAAGATAAAGAGATGTGAACTTGCGACTGCTAATCATATCCTTACCACAATTTGTTAATCAGAGTCTCAAATATATACCAAACGACTTAAAAAAAGTTTTTAAGTCTTAAGTAATGGTTCAAATATTTAATATTATAATTATCTTTTTTTTTCGAGACTTCCCTCAAAAGCCAAAATCATACGTTTGAATAATTTTTGACACTCGATTTTTAACAGTCAAAAATTAGAAAAAAAATAATATTTCAATAAGAATAAATAAATAAATAAACAACTTCCTTCTTCTAAATAATAACCATTTTTATAATAAATTTTAAATGTTTAAGATGATGAAAAAAAATTCATCTTATGCAATACTTGGAACATTTGTTGACTCAAGTAGCATCTCCTTCCATTTGAGAGCAATCATCTGGTGGAAAAATAGAACCGATAACACAGAAAACAGAAAAGACGACAAAAAGGTTAATATTATGTGTCGTGACGAAGCCTCCAGATGCCGACTGATTAACCACTCCATGGCCCACATCACTATCATCCAAAATAAGTGATGGAATCAAGCGGTTATAAATTGCTAATCAAGATACCAAACTCAAACCACATACATATATAGATCTGACATAGAAACAGTAGTCTCTTCTTTGTCAAACGAGTCTTTTCTGGAATAAAAATTATGAATTAGCTTAGAAAGAGACCTGAGGATCCATCCAAACAACCTGATATTCTGTTGTCTCGTAAATTTCAGCCAGTTACGTGAATATGATATAAATAAATGGCTGAAATTCGTAAAATTTGGCAAAAATTAGATAAATGGCTGAAATTCGTAAAATCTGGCAAAAATTAGAAAAATAGGCAGAGGATTCGTCCCCCGTCCTACTTACCGGATAAACCACAATGGTCTTTAGCTAACCAGATAAACATAATACTTCCCTCGCTTCTTCCACTAATTCGTCTGTGGTTTAAGCAATCATGGCCGATGTATTAATTAGAGTCCAATTCTGATTAACAAAGCGTTAAAGCGAAATAATAATTAAAACAAATTGAGAAGCACGTATCAGTAATGGCTAACAAGAAGAGCTTTCACTCATTTTGGACATACATGAAGCTCAGGTGAAATGTATGCTCTGCTCTTTAAGCATAAACTCTCAACAGTAACCAATTCCTACAAGGACTTCATCAAGTGGTTTAGTTACAGAATATAGAAACAACTTTCCCTTACATCAACCATAAAAATAGAAGCAAAACAAAAGCAAGAAATTTTAGAGAGGTAGACCTCTGGCAGCTTGTTGTTGCCGATGAAGAATCAGTTCCGTGAGGAGGCTTTCTGTAGTAAAATGGAAAATATGGCAAGATAGGGTCTGGTGGAGGAGGACCAGAGCCAAAGTTACTACCTGGCGGAGGGTTATTGAATGGGTTGTTTCCGACTGGAGAAGGGTAGTATCCTGCCGGAGGTGGGAATGATCCTGTCTGCTGCGACGGAGGAGGCGGTGGTGTTGTAACGGCCGGCGTACCGGAACCCGTCGGAGGAGGGTAACAAGGATAAGGGCAAGGACCGTCAGAGATGGTCAACCTTGGAAAATTGAGAAGGATAGAGAAGGAGAAGATGGTGGAGAGAATGAGGTTACAGCCAGTAGCCATGTTTTATGATGAGCTTGTGTGAAACAGAGTGAAGACGAAGGAAGCCAAGAAGCGGAGGGACAAAGGGAGCGAGTTTATGGCGTTTGGTGGCCAACCTTACAGGTGTTTTGTTATAACTTCCAATGAAAGGGCTAGATAATACAGAGTCTAAATTTTTTATTTACCGTATTTTATTGTGTTTAATAAATAGTAAGTATTGTAAAATAAATAACTGAATAAAACAAAACAATATTAAAAAAAGATTGGACTCGAGAATAAAGGCTTGAAAGGCAATTTAAAGCTACGTTTGGACGCCTTTGCTACCATCTATAGTCTTTTGTTGTGGACCCAAAAATCAACTATTCATAGAATATAGCAGCATTAGAAACAACGGACATGTTCTTCCTTAATTTTGTTTTCCTAACAAGTTTTGACTGTCCGAAGACCTTTACAAGCGTCAAAACTCAAAAATGAAAAATCTATTTCCCCTATCCTGGATTCTAGGATGTTCCTAGCTACGTTGGGTTACGTCTTACGTAGTATTTTCGAGACAAGATTTTCTGTCCAATATTACTCTTTCTTATTCTATCTCATAAAATTTTAGTTATTTATTTTATAGGACTCATATGGAATCTATGTTAGACTCATATAAATAAATGACTAAGATTTATTGGATACAATAAGACACAATAATATTAGTAAAATGAATCAGTATTTTCTGCTTACTTAAACCTCAGAATATCTTGTACCTTGCGCCTTTTATCGCCTTAGAATCCTATACCATACAAATTTATTTTGTTCTTCTTCGATCATTTGGAATCTCTCTTTATGTTAGTTTATGTCTGCAACCGTTGCATGTAATTTATATATAACATTATTTATTTGATTATTAAAAATTAATGATCTTTTTATATATTAATTTTATTTAATATTTAATACTAAAATAATTACTATATAATTAAAATTATAATGATATTATAATTATTATATTCAAATTTTAGTTAATTATTATATAGAAAAACTAAGACGAGATCTTGATGGAGGGGTAAAAATAGTACACAATATATTTCTCTTATAAAAATAATTAATTTTATAAATTTATGTATTATGGAAGTGTTTATCTTAAAATAAATTGACTCGACAATGAAGATAGCAACCAAATTTCTATACATGCATTCAAGGTATATAATTATATTCAATGCTATATGTATACAATTTACAAATTTTCATATCTTTTACCATTATCATTTAAAAGTAGTATTACATATTTACGTTAACATGATAATCCAAAAAGAAAACATACAATTTCCTTTAATACATATACAACTATTTTTTAATTTAATGGCACATCCAAAGGTACTTTTATTTCTAGTTGTTGGCTTTAGTCATTGCAGATGTTCCTTGTACTTCACTCATATTACACGGATTATCACTCGCGCTAAGCTTGAAAGCTTAATATGAAAAATACTTAGTCTGAAATGACCACTCACATCAGTCATCCGCTAAGCACATACATTCAAAAATATCGTAACTCATATATCATAAATTCACATTCATAAACCAAACATTAATATTCAATGCTCATGTAAACAATGATGACATACTTAAGCAAAGCACATAATGCAAATATGCTTCAACATATTATCCATATACCGAAAATGAAAATTTATAAGCCAATTATTGATATTCAACACTCATTGATACAAATTATCAATATAAATGCACATCATTACAATTAATCATATCAATCAATGCAAATACTCTTCAATACCAATTATTCATGTTGTCATATTGTATTTCTTATTTACGACTATTAAGTTTTCTTTCTGTGTTAAGCTTGCACATTTTCTGTAGGTGTGGATAACGAGTATTGTAGATATCCGAAGATATCGAACTATGGATACTTGAAGGTATCAAACTCTAGATACTCGAAGATATCGAACTGTGGACATCGGTGGTGTCAAATTGTAGTAGCGGCACTGTAACCCTATAGGAATGCCCATCTATCTACCACTAAGACAATAGAGCAGGCACTGTAACATTTCTTTTAACCATTTGCCAATTTCACAATTCATATATTGACAAGTCATATGATATGCATTTCAAGTCATAAAATCTATACTTGTGTTTATACATGCAAGCCATAACTTATCACCATTAGAAAGGTGTAAAACTCACACTTTTCTAATCATATTATATACATATGAGCAATGAATATGCATACAAATCATTTATATACATCTAAATTTTCTTTGGAATTCATTATGCTCAATCTTATATTCCAGTGTTCAGTCTCCCAATTCACATGTGGTAAGTCTTATTTCATTTATTTCTAGGTGTTCGAAATGTTTCATAAACATTCAAAAAGGGTTGGATAAGATTCGGTAAAAATGAGAAATGAAAACAAACTCAAAAGAGTGTCATTTGAGCTAAACTCCAAAGTGGTCAAAAAATAGGCAAACTATCAGTCCATAAACAAATTACATAACAGAGTCTAGTTGTTCCTTAATATTTGTATAGAAAAAATTCAGAGTTAGGTTTCATAGTCTTCTAGACATTTGTCCACCTGTGTCTTTAGTTTGCAAAACACCAAAGATCAAGCCATTTGGACTTTTAACACATGAGCTATAGACCAAATATCATATGTTGCTCCAAAACAGGGGCAACATCAGGTTACCATTTTCTATCCTAATCTCCAACATCATAAAGCCAGAATTAAGTCAGATTCTCTTATAGAGATTTCTCATTCTATTTTTTAGTTTTCATATGCAACTGAAATTACCAAATTTAAAGCTTTGTAGGCTGATTTATGACTCAAAAAATTTGAGTGGTTCAACAAATCGTAGACAGAATTCTACTACATGATAATCTCTTGCCATATTCAACCAATTATATACAAGATAACACCAAAATAGCACAAAAGTATCATCCCAGCAACCATTTCACATCCAAATGAATCTTTTTACACATTCAAATGTACACAAATATAGAAATTAACTAAGTGAAGTCCCAAACCTCAAAATTGACAAAGCAGTTCTTCTATTGCCTTTCCTTCCCTTCCTCTTTGGCTCTGCTTGAATCACCAAATGAAAAATGATGGGATGAAGAAGGTGAAGTGGAGAAGAGAAAAATATCACGTTAAGCCATCAAAGTTTCATCCATCTTCCCTCTCTATATGTTTTTTCATGAATTTTCTAATCTTAGACACATGTTTCAATCCCATTGGACCATGTGTTACAATTCCATTGGACCATGTGTTACAATTCTATTGGAGCATGTGTTAAAATTATATTGGACCATTTGTTACAATTCTATTGGACCATATGTTATAATTGTTAATAGTGTGCCCTAGGCCAATGGATATATGTTACTTTTGTACTAATATTATGACTTATTAATAATATATTTATGAGGTATTCTTTTACATATGCACGTATATCGTTTATGTAATGTGATTTACGTTCTATGAATAGTATTAGGCTTCTGTCATCAAGTATATGACTTGATAGTAAAACCATAAGCATTATAATACTATTCTAAACTGTCCCTGGTCGATCGTTATTGGTGGAACAATAATGAATTAAGGCTAGTATGTGTTCTGATTGATGATCACGTTTTTCTGATCATGGATATGAGTTATCAAATCAGAAACATAGATATATGTTAGAGAACATATATTGGACCGACCCACAGAGAGAACACTATATGGTTTCTGTTAACTCAAAGTGACTTTACGATTAATAATTTTGATGAAGACCAAATAATAATGAAAGAAGAAAGTAAGACGAAGCGCGAAGAAATTGGGATGGAAGCAAAATGAGACGAAATCAAAATAAGATGATAGAAAATGAGACGGAAGCAAAAAGCAAAACTAAGACGAAGACCCGATACCATGTCAAATGATTAATCAGCTTGAGCTAGTTACAGAACTCAACTAAATAACTGATTCTTCAAAGATCAAGAAACAAGAAGAAAGAAGCAGTTATCAAGAAGTGGTTGAAGACAAAGGCTATAAATATGAGTCGGAGTCGAACACTGTAGAAGTTAGTGAAATTCAAAAGAGCTAGAGATTCAAAAACTAGAAATTTTATTCTTTGTGCTAAACTTAGAGCTACTATTGTCTGTAACAAAGCTCGAAATATCTTTCAGTAGATCTAAGAAAAGCATATAGCCTGAAAAGGCTAAGTGTAAAAAGAATACTTGCTGTAAGAGACCTGAAGAGGCTCGGTGAAAAGAATACTTGTGTGTTTTAGAAGTTTAGTGAAATCTCAGAAAGAATTCTAAGGACTGGACATAGCCCACGGTTTAGGGTGAACCAGTATAAATCTGCTGTGTCAATTCTTAACTTTTACTTATATTGTGTTATACAAGTACTTGGAAGCAAATTACAATACTGCGTGATACGTTTACTCAATAGTTTTGAAAAAGCAAGATTGTTTAAAAGGGGGGATTGTTTGTTTAAAAAAAGGGATACACAATTCAACCCCCCCTTCTTGTGCATTTTGTATATCGAATACTAAGACTATACTAACGTATGATTTACTTCAATTGGTATTAGAGCTCGGTATCCAAAAACCACTGTTACAAAGTGTGAATAAAGATCCATGGCAGAATCACACATATATATAATTGAGGGCGCCTTCGTTACTAGACCTCCTGCGTTCAATGAAGAAGATTATCATTACTGGAAAGACAGGATGCAACTCTTCATTGAATATACTCATATTGACCTTTGGGATATAATAGAAAATGGACCGTATACATCGGTAGATAAAGAAGGAAATACTATTCCATGAATCAGATGGTCTGCAGAATAAAAAGCGAGATTCCAACTAAATTCGAAGGCCAAGTTCTTTTTAAGTTGTGCCTTAAGCAAAAGTGAGTACGATAAAGTTCATGGATGCGACACTGCGAAGAAGATGTAGGATACAACCCAGATAAAAGGTCGTAAGAGTTAACGGTAACAGTAACAGTGAGTTGCAGCTGGTAACTTTTGTCACAAGAAAGTTTTGGAGGGAAAATTTCTCATAATCTTTAGAACACCACCTATTCTAGAACACTCTTGATATGCCATGATATCGACCTTTAAAGAACTCTCAACAAAAGCTTTTCATTACTCTGTTTGGATATCAAACCTTCTTTGTTCACACTCTCAACCTCAGAAACTGACTTCACCTTTTAAGAAAGATATTTGTGCATTCAGTTCATTGCGAACTACAGAAACAAATGGAGCCAGCAATGACCAGTGGAAGACTTGTTGATTTTGAGTCCTTGAAGAAGGACAAGATGGATATTGAACCAGAGATTGTGACAGCCGATTGGAGAAACTTCTTTCAAGTTCGTGAAACGGTATACATGATTGAAGTTTATGACTTCTGGAAGAATATGGAAATGGTAGAGGATACTCTTGTATCAATGGTAAATAGATTATCGATTATAGTGATACTGAAGATAATCGAGAAGGTCACTGAGTGTCCGTGTGTTGGAGAAAAACTCACAAGTCAAGCTATATGGATGGCGCAAGCTAGCTTGAAGGAGATTAAGATCAATCGACAATTATATAGAAGCAATGATCCAAAGGAGAAGAAGGCCTCAAGTCTTGTGCCAAAGGTTATAGTTCTACACTCACTTCTTTTGCATTGTGTTCTACCAAGAACAAGATCGAGGCATCTGGTGACAACGTTAGATGAACAATGCATATTTTATCTACTTAATCGCCAGCCTATAGATATACCTTTTCTTATTTTCCACTATATGGTAAAGACGAAGAAAGACTTGACCAGCCTACCGTATGGAATGATACTAACAAGAATATTCAGAGATTCTGGAGTTCTTCTGGAGACAGGAAACAGGATGAAGCTGAATATCAAAAGTGTTATCAATTCTGCAACTATTGGCAAAATGGACTTGAAGAATCTAGAGAAAGAAGAAACAGATTCTAAGACGATAGCAAGGATTGAGGGGGAGTGTGCTAAAATGGAGACTCCCACAAGAAAATCAAAATCTCAATCCAGCGAGAAAATGCCTGCGGTTGGAGAAAAGAAATCGTCATATGAAGCGATGAAAGATACGGCGATTTCTCATAGAGAAGTAAGCCAGGTGCGGTATATAGAGGAAGTGTCCTTGAAGAGAAAGGGAAAGGCACTTCTTTCAGAAATACCTAAGCAAGCGAAAAGGTCGCTCAGAGTACGAACCCTGCGTCAGCAAGAGGAGAAGAAAGGAAAAGAGTTGACTTATGGAGAAGACTCTGAGAAGAAAGCACCTCAGGCTACAAGGTCCTTAGTCTTAATCTTAAAGGAAGCTTCAGTTAAATTGGATAAAGAGACTAAGATAAAGAGGAAATTGGAGTTTGAGAAGAAGAAACCCCAATCTCAATAACAGACTCCTAGACTAATTGAAGGAAATAAAAAGTAGAAAATCAGTGAGAAGAAGAGCACTCCTACTACTGTTCAGAAGAAAAAGTCAGTTGAACGTAGTCCAGCACAGGTTAATACCCCTCAACCGTTAAGAAAAGAGGACTTGAGAGTTAAGATTATAGAAGAAATTCAACCTGTTAGGAGTAGCACTTCTATAATCATCTATAATCATCAGAGAATCCCCAATAAGGTTAGTCAAGGCACAATTACAACCAATCTTGGTAAATAGTCGTTCACTGCATCTGTTGGATAATGATGATATAAGTATGTATGGTTTTCTGAGGGATGAAGGAAGCAAACCATACCCCACACAAATGACAAGGCACAAGTACACTATCTTACCAATCACCAAGAGAACCGTGATCAAGGTTGTGCCTGACTTTCAACCAAAGCCTTACATTGTTCGTAATGAGGAAAAGGGGAAGAAGAAATTGTACCCTAAAGGGTTAACAAGCGATCTGATAAAGGAACAGATCAAAGCTGAAGTGAGAGATATAGACGAGGCATGCTATGCTGCTCAACATAAAGGAACCTATGTTTCCCACTACATTTCGAAGGCATCAAGAAGCAACTGTGGTCGGCGAACTGAAGACTCTTCTCAGGTAGTTGGAAGACTTACAGAAAGGTAGTATAGATCCATTAGGATTGGAGATGTTAGCTACTCAATAGAGACACTTATGCATCTTATTATGCACATTAGACCCTTGAGTACTATGTCTTCAATTGGAGATGTTCTACACCTATTTGGAAGACAAGTTCCACGATTAACCAACCCTGAAGACTCTGATCTCCTGGAACCAAACCTATCTGTCAAACCTACTACCCTGGTATCATATCTTCAGATGCATATACTACAACCGTTGGTCTTGAAGTAGTACAGCAGAAGCATGATGAAGACATTGAAGATAAAGTTGATGATCTGTGTGCTTCTGTGGATGACTTGTATAAAGTGGCAGAGTATAATCGACAAGATCTCAAGTCACTCCGCACAAAAATGAGAGAAATATTTTCTGAAGTTATGAAGCATCTGAGATCATGATCTTTTTGATTAATAACAAATAGGGGGAGAAAGGAGAAAGGAGAAAAGGAGAAAGAAATGAAAAAGATAGGGGGAGGAAGAGAAGAGAAGAACAAAAGAAGAAGAAATTGGCTACAATTTTTTGTATCAATTCTTGTCAAGTGCATATAGTCATCTAGTATATATGTGTTGGATCGCGTATGGCCCGAATATTCAAAATATACTGCAGAAAAGACCATACAATGGCGTGAAGTATAATCGAAAACACTCAGAATGTACGAACATACCTTTATGTCGTGGATTGGTTGTTTGATTTTCGGATTCCAAGACACTGCAAATGCAAATGCCCTCTACCGGTATCCACACGAGTAAGCACGATTCGGGTTGCGGCTGTAGTGTGCTAGCATGTCCTGAAACTTTTTTCGAACGCCGCACGATTATCCTCTCGAGTTGTAACATCCCACCCCCTACTGGAAGGGTAAAATAGTAAAATTGGCATAGGATGAGATGGATCGGAATGACTTAGG
>JAOQMR010000211.1:8533406-8547474 GCA_027563865.1 Erythroxylum pelleterianum
ATTCCTCATCAAAATGCCATTACACTCAAGCTAAAACCATTTCTATCATACTACTTTCCATTCATCCTTAACCTAGCCTTATACCCATCAACTCAAGCCATTATTGTCATCAATTTAATGCATCAAGAATCATCATAAATACCCTCTAACTCCCATTAAATGCTTTTACCTACCATGGCATTAAATTCATACTAAAACATCATTTAAAGCTTAAGTAAAATCACTTACCTATTAACTTCCAATCCTCCCTTCTCTTCACTTCCTTCTTAACTACCCTTGCTAACCACTTCTTCTAACTCCAAGTAAACACATCATCATCAAGGCAAGATAAGAACTTAGGTGCAAGAAGATAGTGTCTTGAATATTTGGAGAAAGATGAAGAAATAAGCAAAAATTCGATGGTTATGGGAGAAAGGGGTATAGGTTTCGGATGAATGATCTAAAACACCTCCCAACTTGTTCTTTTTTATTCAATGTCAAGGCAAAACCGATAGGCACTAATTTGGAGCATTAAATGAAGCTTTTTGGTGGCAAATTATCATTTGTTCATGGAAAAAAGAAAAGTCAACATAATATATTATAATCCAGATCAAAAATTAACCAAATCAACTCAAATGACCCTAATTTCAATCCCAAAATAATATACCCAATAGTACAATGCCATTGGGTAGCAATTTGTGCTACCGAAAAGCAACCGGTTTGCCAATTGACGATTTTTCCGGTCCGAAAATTTTCTCCGGAAAAATCCAGAAAAATTCTTGAAAATCCCTTAAAATAGAAAACAATTTATGGCGCACTCAGAATAATTTTTCAAACCCATGAACCACGTTAATCCCAATAAAATTGTCTTAGGCATGCAAACCGGGAATATCATGTATGCATATCTGGTAATTACATGTGCACAAATGTGCTTGTGTTCCAATCCTATTATGCATGAACAATCCTATGAAATGTCAATCTAGCACATCCTATGCCAATTTACTGTTCTACCTTTCCAATTGAGGGTGGGATGTTATAGGTTGCTTTACATAAACCTCTTTATCTATAAAACAAATCAAAAATGCACTTTTCACATCCATTTGAAATAGCTTTATATCATGACAAACAACATATGCAAGCAAGATCCTAATAGCTTCTAATCTGACTACAGGAGCATAAATCTCATTATAGTATATTCCTTCTTGTTGATTATAGCCTTGAGCTATTAATCTAGCTTTGTTATGACTTACTCTACCTGACTCGTCTAATTTATTCTTAAAAGCCCATCTGGTTCCTATGATAGACTTTTTAGGAGGTCTGGGAACTAAAGACCAAACTTTATTCCTAGTAAATTAGTTCAGCTCCTCTTGCATGGTTAAAATCCAGGCTTCATCCTGAAGAGCTTCATCAATTTTCTTTGGCTCTATTTCAGAAATATAGGCTACATTTGCTTCTTTTCTAAATTTCGACCTAATTCTCACACTTATGAAGTTTCTCCTATAATCAGATCTTCTGGGTGAGATGATTTATATCTCCAATCTCTTTTCAGACCAATATTTTCAGGAATATATTCTACTTTACCTAAAGGAGTATCTGATGGTGACACATCTTCACTATCAACCAATGGTACTGATAGGGTTTCATTATCAGTATCATTCCTTCTATTTGGTTGAGAGCTATCATCAAATTTGACATAAATAGATTCTTTAACAGTCTTAGAAGTAAGATAGATAACTCATAAGGAGTTTTCTTTAACAAAGGTTGCATAAGTATTCTATTTTGAATATAACAAGCTGTGTTCACAACTTCTGCCCAGAAATACATAGGAAGATTCATTTCACAAAGCATAGTCCTTGTCATTTCCTGAATCTTCCTGTTCTTTCTTTCTACAACTCCATTTTGTTGTGGAGTTCTAGAAGCAAAGAAATTATCGAAAATTCCATTCTCTTCACAAAAAATTCTGAATTTTTCATTCTCAAACTCTCTACCATGATCACTTTTAATACCAGCAATAGAAATTCCTTTTTCATTCTGTAACTTTTTAGAAAACACTTTAAAACATTTAAAAGATTCATCCTTATGTGACAAAAATAATATCCAACAAAATCTGGTGAAGTCATTAACAACTACTAGACCATACTTCTTTCCACCAAGACTTAATGTCCTAGTTGGACTAAATAAATCTATATGAACGACTCTAGAGGTCTAGACGAAGTTACAATATTTTTAGAAGAAAATGATGTTTTAACCTGTTTTCCTTTATGACAACTTTCACAAAAGAAATATTTGTTAAAACTTATTTTTGGTAAACCTCTTACCAAATCATGTTTAATCAACTTAGAAATGTATTTAAAACTAACATGACCTAGCTTTTTATGCCAAATCAGTTTTTCTTCATCTGTTGTTATAAAACAAGAAATATTTTGACTTTGCAAATCTTCTAAATTAATCTTATAAAGATTATTTCGTCTTTTGGCAGAAAAGAATATGGAACCATCCTTGTTTTTAACTACACAAGAATTTTGATTAAAGGATACTTCAAAACCAGAGTAACATAATTGACTGACATTAATCAAATTATGTTTTAAACCATCAACTAGTAGAACATTATCAATAGTACAAAAGAATCTTTACCGATTTTACCAATTCCAATTATTTTGCCCTACTGGTTGTCTTCAAAAGTTACCAATCCTCCCTTCTTATTTTGAAGATCTAGGAACATAGACCTTCTTCCCGTCATATGTCGCGAGCATCCACTATCCAAATACCATTGGTGCTGGTTGCTTTTTCCAAGGAAGGATATCTGTAGTTGATATTATATTTTTCTTAGGTACCCAAATTTTCTTGGGTCCTTTAAGGTTAGTCTTATAATAATTCATGGAATGATAATAAGATGACTGGTGATACTTCTTTCTATATGGAACAAAGTTCTTTTTATACTGAGTATTGTTTTTAGCAAACCCTAAACCACTCTTATCATTAGGGTGCCTGTATCTTCCTAGCATGTCATTCATCGTTTTCGTACTTTCGGTAAAAGTTGATAGATCGGCTGAAAAAGTATTGATCCTTTGTTTCATCTGACTGATTTCCTCATATCTATCTATATTTACCCTTTTCTTCATATCGTCTACTTGTTTCTTCAGGCAGATGTTTTCTCTCTCTAATACTTCCATGTTTTTCAAGTTTTCTACAAACGTTTCTTTAACGATTTGTACTGCTTTAGTATAGCATGTGAATCTTCTAACAACTCTAATTATGCATCTTGTAGTTCATTAAAATTAGAGGTTACCTCCTCGTCACTTTCTTTCTCAGCTACCAAGCATATATTTGCTTGAACTGATGCCTTTGAATTAGTATCAGATTCGGACGAATCCAAATCTTCCCATGTTGCCATCATGATCTTCTTATTTTCTTTATTTTTCTTTGGTTTTCTTCTCAGAAATGAACATTCAGACTTGTAGTGTCCAGGTTTGTTGCACTTGTAGCAAATGACAGACGTCTTCTCATTCTTGCCTTCATCTTTGCTATTTTTCATAAAAGAAAAATCTTTGTTTCTTTAGCTTTCTTCTTCCACATTCGTCTGATCTTTCTTGAGGTAAAAGATAATTCATCATCCTCTTAGCTTGAATCTTGTTTAGATTCACTGGTTTCGTCATTCTTGATTTCTTCAATCTTTAATGCTTTTGATGTTGAACTTCTCTTTTTCTGAGTCTTATGATTCTTTTGTCCAGTCTTTTATGCTATTGATTTGTCCCGTCTGGTTTTATCTTCTGCATCAAGCTCCACTTTGTGTATCTTCAAAGATCCAAGTAATTCATCAAGCTTTAATATGCTCAGGTGCTTGGCTTCTTGTATTGCAGTGACTTTAGGTCTCCATCTCTTCGGTAGACTTCTGAGAATCTTCCTAACATGGTCTTGATTATCGTAAATTCTTCCAAGAGCTTTAATTCCATTGACGATAGTTTGAAATCGTCCAAACATCTGATCGATAGACTCATCTTACTTTATTTTAAATAGCTTTTACTGGTGCACAAGAATACTTATCTTGGACTCTTTCACCTGGTTGGTGCCTTCATGTGTTATGGATAGGGTATCCCACATCTCCTTTACATTGTCGCATCCATGAACTTTATCGTATTCACTTATACTTAAGGCACAACTTAGAAAGAACTTAGCCTTTGAGTTTAGTTAGAATCTTGCTTTTTGATCCATAGACCATCTGGTACGTGGAATGACATTCCCTTCATCATCCATTGGTATATACGGTCCATTGTCAATGATGTACTAAAGATCAATATGTGTAGATTCATTGAAGAGCCACATCCTGTCCTTCCAATAATGATAATCTTCACCATTGAATGCAGGAGGTCTTGTGACGGAGGCACCTTCAGCTATAAAAACGTGTGATTCTGCCATGGATCTTTATCCTCACTTTGTAACGGTGGTTCTTGGAAACCAAGCTCCGATACCAACTGAAGTAAATCACTTGTTAGTATAGTCTTTACAAACAATATACAAAAGGCATAAGAAGGGGGGTTGAATTGTGTATTCTTTTCAATGAATACAATCCCCTTTTATATTTCGTTAATAACTAGCTTATTCAAAGCTATTTAAGTGAATATCACAATATATATTGCAATTAACTTCTATATACTTATATAAAAACAATAGAAATTAGAGTAGAGAGTTTAGAAGTTGACACAACGATTTTATCCTAGTTCACCCCAAACCTTGGGCTACGTCTAGTCCTTAGAATTCTTTCCGAGATTTCACTATACTTCTTGAAATGCACAAGTCTTCTTTCTTTACAGAGCCTCTTCAGGTCTATTACACTAAGTATTATTTTCACTCTCTTAGCCTCTTCGGGCTCTTAGCTTGTCCTCTCTCTTACTAGAAAGATGTTGCTAGCTTTGTTACAGTAAAAATAGCTCTAGTGTTTTGCACAATGAATACAGTAGTTCAAAAATTAAGATCTCAAAAACTTGTTCACTAACTCCAATCACTAACTTTTTCAGTCTTCGACTCCGACTTGTATTTATAGCCTTTGTCTTCAACTGTTTCTTGATAACTACTTCTTGCTTCTTGTTTCTTGTTTCTTGTAGAAACCGTTATACAGTTGAGTTCTGTAACTAACACAACTGACTAACCGTCTGACGTACTATCATGTCTTCGTCTTTGTATAGTCTGTGTGTTGTATCTTCTGACTTTCGACTTCTTCTTACTTTTATATCTTCTTAATTTCCGCTTCCTTCTTAGTTTTGTATCTTCTTACTTTCCGCGCTTCCTTCCTAGTTTCTTCCTTCTTAGTTTCGCTTACTTCTTAGTTTCTATCTTCTTAGTTTCACTTCCTTCTTAGTTTCGCTTCCTTCTTAGTTTCTTCCTTCTGTGTTTTCTTCACGCTTAACACACATATTATTTCTAATATTATTATTATTTGATTGTCACCAAAATTATTAGACTTGAAGTCATTTTGACTTAACAATACTTGAGTTGTTCTCTCTTTTAGTTGTATTTGTAGCTAAAGACATATTTTTTCTTCTTAATGAATTATTTATCTTCCAAAAAAATTAAAAGAAAATTTTTTATATTTTTTATATTTTACTTTAATTAAAAATAAAATTTTTAATGATGTTTTAATAATAAATATGAAGAATCACTTATCATTATTTTCATTTACTAGGAAACATACTTATGGAAATTTGTTATGATATATAATTTTTATTATTCCGATGAACAAATTAAAGTTTGTTTTGTTTTTAATAAATCTCCAAAAGTGAGCTTTTTAAAGAACTCATTTATGGAGGACTGAATTTGGTAGACATGTGAACTTCTTTGGAATTTAGTTCAAAGAAAAGGTAAAATAGTATTTAGTTAAAGATAAGTAACACGTTCCCTCGTGACCTTCTTTCCTTTGTAAAAGAAAAGTGATGTAGGATAATTTTTCCATGTTTTAATGTTACCTTTGCTTAATATATGAAATATCTTGCCGATCCCAAGATTAGGGATGATATCTTCCCCTAACTATTTATCGTTAACGAGCTAAACTTAGTATTATGATGGGAATTATTACCACATCATTATAATCCTTTTGAAAAAATACCCCTTGATAATTATTGAAGAGAAAAATCTGATTCACACATTCAAAGTGTACAAGAGACAAATAATATATTACAAAGCAAAATAACCTACTAACAAACCCTACTCTACGGGTATTCTGCCCACGAAATATCGCCTAAACTAAATGTACACAAAAATATAATGCAAATAAATGCAAGTCTCAATACCCCCCTCAAGTTGGCATATGGACATCGTAAATGCCTAACTTGTTCCAAAGAAGTTGAAACTGCGAGCGACCAAGAGATATGACTGGTGTAGATCGTGCCTGCTTGAACGTGCTCTCAGAAGAAGTGGCAATCAATCTCAGTATGTTTCGTGAGCTCATGAAACACCGGATTAGCTGCAATATGAATGGTCGATAAACTATCGGGCTCAGATGATCAGTTACTAAAGATGTCAATACAGCTTTGAGCCATAAGAGCTCACTCACAGCAGTGGCCATAGTCCGATACTCGACCTCAGCCGAAGAACGCGAAACGGTGAATTGCTTCTTAGTCTTCCAAGAGATTGGGCACTGACCAAGTGTGAAGAAATAGCCCGTGACAGACCATCACGTGATAAGGTAATTTGCCCAATTGGAATCGTATAAAGCTCGAAGTTGCATATTACAATTAGCGTGAAGTAGTATCCCCTGACCGAGATTACCTTTAAGGTATCGAATAACGCGTAACGCTGCATTTAAGTCTCCTCCCGTGGTGCCTGGGCAAATTGAGACAAAACATGTACCACATATGAAATCTCCAATCGATTAATCATGAGATAAATCAACCTACCAAAAAGTTGAGGATACCCATTATCATCCTCAAGAAGTGGGCCCTTAGCTAAACCCAGCTAGTGGTTTTGCTCTAAAATGTCTCAGCTGGCTTACACCTAAGGATGCCACTCTTTGATAAAATATCTAACGCGTACTTGCGTTGACACGAAAACAGTCCCTCCTATGATCTCGCAACCTCAATACCGAGAAAAAACTTCAAACTGTCGAGGTCCTTAATGTTAAAACATCGATTACGATATGTCTTAAAAGTAGACAAGCTCCAGAATCACTACCCATCAAAATGATGTCATCCACGTAAACGAGCAGTCCCAAAAAATAGCACCCGGTGATATGTAAATAAGGAATAACCTGCTTTAGATTGAACAAATCCATACGTCTATAGTGCATCATAAAGCTTAATGAACCAATTTCTGAAGACTTGTTTGAGACCATATAAAGACTTCTGAAGCCTACAAACTTGCCCATCTTGACCGTGATCAAACCCTTAGGGTATCTTCTTGTAGACCTCCTCATCAAGATCACCATGAAGGAAAGTGTTGCTCACATCCATCTAATAAATCTCCCATCCTGGCACAACCGCAACGGAGATAAACACTCGAACTGAGACGAATTTTGTAACTAGTGTGAATGTCTCATAAAAGTCTAAGCCTTCAATCTGCATGAACCCTTTTTCCACCAATCTTGCGTTGTATCGCTCAATTGTGTTTGATCTTGTATACCCACTTACAATCGATAGGCCTCTTCCTAGGTGGTAAAGCCTCAATCATCCACGTGCGGTTGGCCTCGACTGCCTCAATGTCACGTGCCATAGCCTTATAGCATTGAATATCCTTCCTATCCTCAGAATAATTGTGAGGTTCGATGGCCGAATTAATAGCTCCCAACAACACTAGTGATTATAAGAAAAAAATTTCAAATCTTACAAAATCACTTAATGGATAAGGCATACTTGAACTGTGGTCATGAAGTGCTAGCTTGTGGGGGGAGGTCAAAATCATATTATAAAAATCACAGCGATGCCTGTGTAGTTTCTGAACAATATATGGCCCAGACCTGCATCCAGCTGGGCTCTCGACAACTCCAATGCTTGGCCTAGCTAGACTCTTGGCAACTCCAACACTTTTCCTAGAAAGCAGCCCAGCCTAATTCCTAGGTGAGTTCAAAACTACATTTCCAGGGCCAAAATAACATATTCATTATACTTGGATGGAAAACGAGCTTGACAACGTGGCCGTGAAGAACTCTCTTCAGGCCGTGAAGAACTCTCTTTAACTTTCTCTTCAATATTCATAGAATTTGTGTTTTCCACCCTCAAAGAAACAGCCCTCTCGTAGAAGGACTTAGACCCCCCTTTCTTCCATGCTTCTAGACTCCTCCTCATCTCCCTCAAGCCCAACTTCCCCACTTTTCAAAAAATCAACAACGTCCTCAATAATGGGTGACACATTGGTAGTATGAACACTAATATCCACAAAAGGGAATACATTCTTATGAAATGTTACATCTCTTGAATAAAAGAAAGTGTGTTTATTGAGATTGTAAAGTTTCCATACTTTCTTAGTGTGGAGGTATCCGACAAACACACAACGACGACTTCTAAGTGCAAACTTATCATGTTCCTCATGATGCACATAACATAAACAACCAAAACACATATGTAATCATACAAAGGACAAGTACCAAAAAGAATTTCAAAGGGAGACTTGCCTTTTAAGAGCACTGTGGGTTTCCAATTTATAAGATAAACTGCTGAGAGAACACACTTTCCCTAAAACTTTACGGGCAAGTGCTCTTGAAAACGCAAAGCCTGGGTGACCTCCAAAATATTTCTATGCTTGCGCTCTACCCTCCTATTTTGTTGTGGGGTGTTGATGCAACTCATTTTGTGTATTAATACCCCTCTTAGCATAGAACTCCTTCATCAACCCGGAAGTGAACTCAAGCCCATTGTCACTTGTATTCTTTTAATTTTCTTATTAAATTATGCTTCAACGAGCATTTAGAAATCTATAAGATATTTGAAACCTTCACTTTTTTCACGCGATAAATATACCTAAATAGATCTACTCCTATCATCTATAAGAGTTAGAAAATAATGTGCACCAAAACTAGAAGCAATCCTATATGCACCCACAAATCACAGTGTATTAAGTCAAAACATTTTTGGAACTTAAAGGAAATATAGAGCGAGTCTGCTTTGCTAAAAAATAAGAGTCATATAGAAAATTATTTGGAAAACTCAATCTACTAACTTTTGAAGTGAAAGATAGATGTCGACTCGATTGGTTCCTAAGGCGAAGTTGCCATACTATTAAGGTATCCACTTACTCCATCTTTAACCAGGCGTATTCCTTTGGTGCTTGGAAAAATTAGACCTCCTATAAGTTTACTGACTCCAATCGGCATCTTCAAGATACGATCTTGTATCACACAAAGTTTATTAGAAAAGGTAATTTGACATTTTAACTCGGTAATCATTTGATGTATCGAGATCAAGTTACAAGTTAAGGAAGGAATGTATAACATATTAGATAACATGACTTTCTCGTTCAATACGACTTGAACCTTCTTGGTCGCAATCATTCTTGCCCCCATTATGCAACAAAATTGACACCAGCGTCACTTTTCCAGCCTCCTTCATAAGCTCATATGTTTCTGTCATATAGTTTGATGCATCACTATCGAGAATCCACAAAAATTCACTACGCATCTTACTAGAAATTTTTTCACTGTTTTCGCATTCTAAGAGAACAAGTAATCTTTGCCTTGGGCCTTGTTTCTAACCCACTAGTTGCTCCCGGTTCGTTGGTTCAGCTCTGGGCTCACAAACCAGTCCACTCCTTGCTGTCGATTTGTAGACCCTAACTGAGAGGATATTGGGTAGGGCCTCATTCTGTTGAGTCACATTGGGTTAAATTGAGTGGTTGAGCTTACATCCACGAGATCTGTTCCACCAATTAGGATACCCTACGACTTCGAAACAATTTGAAACTATATGCCCTGGTCGATTGCAAAGGTAACACTTCCTTTCGCCTTGATTACCCTTTGCTCCTTCTCCTCCGAAATTGTTCGAATAAGAATTTAATTTATTTCCAATTTGAGTCGCTAAAAACCACTACCTTAACTCCATCATTTTGCTCACGTGCCATTTGGGATTGACATTCTTATTTCACAACCAAAGCGTAAGCTTTATTTATGAATGGGAGGGGATCCATATTTAGAATTTACAAAAGAACAATTTCAAAAGATAAGTTTTCCAACCCAAACAAAAATTAAGGTAGTTTCTCCTCTGCTCTCTCTCGAGCAAGTTCTTTGGAGGCATCGCACGGGCATCCTATACATGTAAAACTTGAGAATCTCGTGTAACTTCCCAATTCATCCCATTTAGCCTTAAGAATTGTGTAGTATTCAACTATACTTATTCCTCACTGCCTAAGAGAAGAAATTTCTCCTTTCAATTGGTGAATTCTTGGTGCATTTTTGACTGAAAGTTGCTCTTTCAAATTATACTAAAGAATCCTCGTAGTGGGCACATATGCTACACTATGTAAAATCTTCTCCTCTAGTGTATTCATATTAGAATTTTAATATGGTAGAGTGTAAAGCCCATTAACAAGAATCGAGCTTAGGTTAACTATTGCCAAAATGACTAAAACTAGTAATTTGGATAGTTTTCCCTTAGCACTTATAAACCCTTTAACATTTTCATGTTTAGTTAACATGGGATACTATAACACTCTTCCTCAAGTACAACTGGGACTAGACATCAAGTTGTCACTTGAAATAAACGCAACAGTAATTGAACAGGGCCCTTTGGATGGGACATCTAGACGAACAACCGAGAAATTAGTAATTCAAACCAAAACTTGCTTTGATAATATATTAGAATTTTAATATGGGTAGAGTATAGAGCCTATTAACAAAATTTGGGCTTGAATCATTTGGATAGTTGGCCCTCACCACTTATAAACCCTTTAATATTTTCATTTTGAGTCAATATGTGACGCTCTAACAATTATAAGAAAAAATAAAAAATTTCTATAGGCATGTGACAAAGTAGATGATTACAGAAATAAAATAGAGGAAAGTTTGTATACAAAAGGAAGAAGGAGATTTAAATGTAAAATCCATTAGGATAGTGAACAAATGCTCGTATGTAAATGCATCTAGAAATTTATACTTTTAAAATTAATTGATAATCTGAGCATATAAAAAATATGTAGTTGAAAACCAATGTATCATAAGACTCTTATTAACACATAATAACCATTTGTTTATTCAACTGGTGAGTTGAATTGTTCACCTTGTTTGATGGTTATTCACTAAGTACCTAGTTAAGTATTTCGGGTGAAAGAAGAGGGGATAAAACTTAAATGTAAGCTCGCCAAACACTTTCACCTTATTTAAGTAAACTTGTGAGAATTAAAATCAACTTGTGTTAGTCTGAGCCAATTTAATTTCAGTGGACACTTAAGGATTTTCTTGAGGTTTACATCATAATAATTATGAGTAAGTTATTCATAAGAAAAAAATAGTACTCTTATGATATCAAACCTTAACAACATCTAATAAAATCTCGCTGACATGCGGGGTTTGGAGAGATTCAGTAGTACGCAACTTTACCCTTAACTAGTAAAGAGACTGTTTCCAATCTTATGATATCAAACCTTAATAAATAAATATGGTTAAGCCAATTATAAATAAGAAAGAAATTGAGAATTGTATTTATTTGTATTATATTTTGATGTACATTTAGTTTGGGCTTATTTAGGGATTCCATGGGTGAATACCAATAGAGTAAGGTTTGTTACTATAGAGTAGGGTTTGTTAGTAGGTTATTTTGCTTTGTAATATATTCTGTCTCTTGTACACTTTGAGTGTGTGAATCAGAATATTTTTCTCTAAAAATTATCAAGAGGTAAATTTTCATGGTATCAGAGAGGGACGTTGAAGTGCTTTCTGCTCTGAACATCTCCCCTCCGTGTGACGTACAGTAACAATGAAAGGAGAGGCAGAAACCAAAAGGGGGAAGAGGACAATTGATTTTTCCTCTCCATTTTTCTTATCGCCATCAGACAATCTGGTTATGCTTTTTACACCCATTGTGTTAAATAGTGGTAACTACGATATGTGGGAGAAGGCGTTTTTGAGCGCCTTACAAGCCAAGAACAAGACGGGGTTTGTTAATAGATTGATAAAGGAACTGACAGCAGGAATGGTCGAAACGGTAAATTGGGAATCATATGATTCCATGTTACGATCTTGGATAATGAATTGTTAGAGTATCCCATATTGGCAAAACATGAAAATGTTAAAGGATTTATAAGTGGTAAGGGACAACTAACTAAATGACTAGTTCTAGTCATTTTTGCAATAGTTAACCTAAACCCAATTCTTGTTAATGAGCTCTACACGTTACCCATATTAAAATTTTTAATATGGTATTAGAGCAGGTTTGATCCGGATTATGAATTTCTCAGTTGTCTGTCTATATGTCCAATCCTAGTAGCCCGATCTGATTACTATTAAGTTTATTTCATGTGACTAGATGTCTAGTCCTAGTTGCACTTGAGAGAGAGTGTTAGAATCTCATATTGACTAAACATGAAAATATTAAAGAGTTTATAAATGGTAAGGGTCAACTATCCAAATGACTAGTTCTAGTCATTTTGACAATGGTTAACCCAAGCTCAATTCTTATTAATGGGCTCTACATTCTATCCATAATAAAAATTCTAATAATAATTCCAAATGACTAGTTTTAGTCATTTTCACAATGGTTAACTTAAACCTAATTATTGTTAATGGGCTCTACACTCTACATATATTAAAAATTCTAATAATAATTTTAACTATTGCTGTCAGAATGATTTTATAAGCACTCTACTAAATATAAAGATCGTTAACTACTTATGAGATGAGGTAATAAGACCGATGCAAAGTTCTTTTAGAACATATTAGGAAGTGACGTGTATATGAAGACTATAAGATGTTGTCTAGGAAATGATATTATTATATTAGTGATGACGTTTCTCTTCAGGTGATAAACAAATAATTATCCAAAGATCTCTATAAAGGATATTATAATTTTTTTGATACAAATATTTGTATATCAAGATGTAATTCAAAAACTTGTTAGACAAGATATTATGATTAATTATAATTTACTATATTGTTTGAAGGATCATGATAATGATGAAATAATTTGTTATTGAATGTATTTTAGATGCCAATAGAACCACAAGTTTAAGCTAATAAAATGGGTATAGAAATAGTAAAACTTGTATGATTAAAAAGATATGCAAGGATTTAAGTTTATTATTTTAAAATTGACTCATGGTTTAGAAAATTTTCTTGATAACTTACCGATATAAGTTTACGAACAATATAATCATTAACGATATATTTAAGATATGACTTAAGTATTTACCATATTTTAAATTGAATATATATCTTTAAACAAAAACAATAATTGTATTATCTCTTTTTGTCATTGGCTTTTTCATCTTTCATTTTATTAATAAGAGATAATGAGAAGAAAAATTAGGCCTTTAGTTGTCCAAAATTTTTAAATGACACCATTCTAGTTAAAAAAAGATTTTGAACTAATGTCAAGTTTAATCAATCTTCTTTCATTACTAGAATTGTTCCTTGAACTAAGACTTACGAATAGGAAAATAAGAATAATAAAAATATTGTTAATCCATTCATGTGTTTCGTTAACTAAATCACGAAACTTAAGTATTTTAATAGTCATAACCACTCTCATCCTTTACCTGCTTTTGATTGAATTATTTCATTTTAATATTCATAATTTTAGATAGAAATCAAGCGTTCATAAGACTATTCCAATATTTTGTTTTAACTAGGCAATGGAATACTCAAGATACACAAGAATCACACTACGTGAGCATTCATGTAACAACCCACCCTCGACGGGAAGGATAGAATAGTAATTTAGAAAGGGGTATGAGTGACTAGGACTGATTGGACCTTTTCATGCATATTATTATTTGTGAACAATTGAATTTGGCACATGAAAAATAATTGTACATGCATTCATGACATTTCTTGGTATTTGTGCCTAAATGCAATTTTGTTGTGAATGATGTGGAAATTGTGTTTGAAAAATTTATTGGAGTGAGTCTTTGTGTGTTTTATAGTTTAAGGGAATTTTAGGAATTTTTCGGGAAAAAT
>JAOQMR010000211.1:8569162-8583369 GCA_027563865.1 Erythroxylum pelleterianum
CTATAGAGAACAAAACAAGGATAGGATTTAATTTAATAATTAATACTTTGTCATTTTATTAAAATGTTAGTAATTTCTAAAACTTAATTGCCTATTTTTCATAAAATTTAAAAAATGACTTGTATTAAAAAAAACTTGCTGTTAACCTTTAAAACATATTTTAGATTTAACAATTCAATTAATTAATGTAACATTTTGCTTATCAATAGCTTTTTTAATTTTTATTATTCTCAATTAGTAATTAAGATTTTAAGTTTTGATCTGTTCGATTGTTATCGGACACAATTTTGTAACATTCAATTCACAATTTAAAAACTTGATAATAACAATGAAGCCAGCAAGTCTGCTACCACATACATGGTACGTCAAAGAATCACTGAAAACAAACATTGAACCTCGATACTTGTTTCCCTATATATTTTCTCCATAGAAAGTACGAAAGAATTTTATTTTTAATATTTCCATCGGCAATCGCTTTTGTGGGACCATGAGCTTATTGTCAATATGCAACGATGAATCTAATACTTAACATTTGAAGTGCATCTGTTGTATCAATAATGTGGTTTTCATGACCTCAGTCATCTAGGCTCCTAGGTTATTTAAATATTGATATTATTATCATCTATATATACATTGGAAAGAGGAATTATTATCAGGTAAGATGAATTATGATGTCATTCTATTACTTCAGCCATAAGATTATGGTTTAAATTGGACAATTGTTCTAAAAAATTATAGTAATTAATCAAGGTGATTGACTATTTTGAGTTATATAATATTATTCATTATATGTATAGTATTCTTGTCTTGTCCATTACTTTTGTGTTATGCATTTGCTTTCTTCTCTAGTATCACTTCATTTCGTCATATATATATATATATAATTTAAAATCAACAACAAAATTTTGAAAAAGATAATCTAGAAACAATTAGGTAGTGAATTTTATTTGTTGTAATCACGTAACCAAACTCCCAAAATGGCCCAACTATCCTTCCCTTTTACATTTTAGATGTCAGAGCTCACTCTTAAGTGTTCAACCTTATTTTGAGACTTTTAGTGATCGTAAATGACTTTATGGTTTGTCTCTTGACTTACAAGACTATATAGATCAACTGTGTAAGTCTCTGTAAAGGTGTTAAGATACATGACTGTGTGTAGAGATTGTGACCTAGTGTGCTATAAAAGACTCTAGGCTTGGATGAATCTTCATCAGTGGATAGATCAAGGAGAGATCTTGGATGATGTAGCGGATAAGATCACATTTATGTATATATCAGCTCTAAAAGATAAAGAATATATGGGAGGATCAAAGATAGTAGAGTTCTTTATAGATATGAATGTATCATTCCTAGTTAAATATGATATCTTATCTTGTTAGTTGGGATGTAAATAAATCATGTCATAATAAAGATGTTCTCCTATTGAATAATGCGATGTAATATGATTAGGATAAGATGTGATCTAGTTAATTCAGTTCAATTATGAATATGAATTCTAAAGCTATGGGTGCCTATAAATAACTTATTTGAGCCTTGTTCTAGGAGAGAAAGAGACTAAAGCCAAAACATCCAAAAGTGAGGAAAAAGAGAGAGAGAGTAAAGAGAGTTGGATTCTCATCCTTGTTTAATTATTTTTGGGATTGGTTTGAGGGTTTGTTGATTCTGATATCAACTTTGATTTCAATCTTGAAACTTTGTGAGAAAACTTATTATTGTGGGAGGTGAGAGGTTAATTCTTTTCCCCTACAAATCCTTAGTAAGTTTAGTGGATTTATTTGTTGGTTTGTCCTGTGATTTTTTCCTCTATACTGGAGGGTTTTTCACATTAAATCTTGATGTTTTTTTTTTCATCGTTTAGTTTATTCTCATATTGTTTTGCTATTTCAACTTGAAGAGTTCTTTCTTATCGTTAATATTTGGTTTATTTTTTAAAGAGCTGTGTATTTGTCTCTCAACAAGTGGTATTAGAGCCATTGTAATGGAAGGTGAAAACAACTCTATGGTCAAGTTAGCATCATCAAATTACTCAATATGAAAGCTAATGATGGGGAACTATTGTATTGTAAGGATCGCTTTGATCCTATTGATGTGGACAGAGGTGTGAAGGATGATGTTCCTTCAAAATTGAAAAGATGATAGATAGAGAATGAAAAAAGATGAAGCAAACAACTCAGGACATTATTATACAACAAATTAATATCAACATACTCAACCATATGTCTCAGGAAATAGATCCTTTTGAGCTATGAAAGAAGCTATAATGTTTGTACGAAAGGAAAAATGCTTATAACAAGGCCTCTCTAATTAAGAGGCTTGTGAATTTGAAATTGAAGGCTGGGAAATTAGTTTAGGAACATCTAAGTGATTTCTAGATATAATCAACAAGCTTACTACACTAAAGATAATTCTTGATGATGAGCTTCGAGCCTTGTTCTTATTGAGTTCTTTATTGGATAGTTGGGAACACTAGTGGTGATCATTAGCAACTCAATTATTGAAGAAGTTCTCTTTTTGGATGTAATCAAAGAGAGCATGTTTAGTGAAGAAATTTAAAGAAGGGAGAATGGAGCTGACAATGTGTATGCTTTCGTGATAGAAAATAGGGGAAGGAACAAGAGTAAGGGTCCCAATGGTTGTGGCAGGCCTAAGAATAGTTCAAAGTCTAAAGGTGACAAAGATGTGAAGATATGCCACTGTTACAATAAGCCAGAACACATTAAGAGGTTCTGCTATAAGTAGAAGAGGGATTAGAAAAAGGAAGCTCATCAGAATAATGATGACGAAAAGAGTACAGATGTAACTGCTTCAAGAACGGATGTGTCCTTAATTTATGCAACTAGTGAATGTTTCCCTATCATCAAAATTGGCTTTGAATGATTGATTGACATGGGAACATCTCATCATTGTGTTCCAAATAAGGAATACTTCTTAAGCTACAAGAACGAAGATTTCGGGAGTGTAAAGATGGGAAAATAAAGTTTCATTATGGGCGACATCTGAGTTCAGACAAACATTGAATGCTTATTGAACTTGAGAGACGTATGAAACATCACCAATCTAAGGCTGAATTTGTTATTAACAAATTTGTAAAATCAAAAAGGATTTAAGTACACTTTCAGGGACAGGAAGTGGAAACTGTCCAAAGGCACAATCACATTTGTTTAAGAAGAGTTATGTTGCTCATTGTATAAGACACATTCAAAGGTGTATGGTAGTGGAGAAGTAACCTTCACCAAATCAGTGGCATTAATGATTAGGATACATGAGTGAGAAGGGGTTAAAGTTGCTGGCTGGAAAATCCCTTATACTAGTTAAGAATTCACAATAGCTTAATCCTTGCGATCATTGTTTAACTAGAAAGCAACATAGAGTCTCTTTTAAGAGAATATTTGCAAGGAAGTCAGAGTTATTGGGGTTGGTGCATTCAGATGTCTGTGGCCCTATTGAGGATGATTCATTAGGAGGTAACATATATTTTGTTACATTCATTGATGATGCTTAGAGAAAAACTTGGGTGTACATGTTGAACTCTAAGAGTCAAGTGTTTGAAACTTTGAAGAAATTTCACGTTATGGTAGAAAGGAAAGGTGAGAGGAAGTTAAATTGCTTGTGAATAGACAATGGAGGGGAGTATAACTTTTAAGGTGTTTGAAGAATACTATATATTGCATGACGTCAGACATGAGAAAATTGAACCAGGGACCCCACATCATAATGGGGTTGCTGAAAAGATGAATAGAACTATGGTGAAGAAGGTTCATTGCATGCTCTGAATGTTTATATTCCTAAAGAAATTTTGGGGGGAAGCAGTCCCAGTAGAGATCTACCTGATAAATCAAGCTCCCTCAATTTCGTTGGATTTTAAGATCCTTGAGAGAGCATGGATTGGTAAGGATCCCACATATCATCATTTGAGAGTTTTTGGCTATGAGGCATTTAGACACGTACCTAAGGATCAGAGGAAAAAAGCTTAACTCAAAGTCTATACCTTTCATATTTGTTGGATATGGTGGTGATCATTTTGGCTTCAAACTTTATCACATAAAGAAGCAAAAGGTGGTTAAGAGCTGGGATGTGGTGTTCTACGAGCACGAGAGAGGTATTGATCTTCTAAGTAGAGATAAATCATCACATTGCGACTCATCAAATGACATAGTTGGTTTTTCACCAATTCCTTCAACTATTGAGTAGTTTACAGGTGAAGAAGATGACGTGTGTGATCAAGCACATATTAGTGGTGATCATATACAATCTGATAGTGATTAGCTACATGAACTGCATGAACTACATCTAGACAACACTAGAGATGAATTCATTAAAGTTAATGAGCTGGGGGAGCAATGGGATACAACAACTAATGAAACACAGCTTCAAAGGTCAACAAGAGAGAAAAGGCCTTTTAGAAGGTACTTAAGTTCTGAGTACCTATTACTTACTGCTAAGAGAGAGCTTGAGGATGTGCAAGAGGTTGCATTTTGTGAAGACGTTATATATCAATGGTTAAGGTTTGTGATAGAAGAGAAACAATTAATGTTGAAGAACATTCATACGGATTTGAATGGTGCTGATATGCTGACTAAAGTGGCTCTCAAAACGAAGCATGAGCTTTATTGTAAGCTTATCAGGATGTATTTTAAGTAGATGATATAGAATAACATGTCTTCCCCATATTTAGGCTAGAGGGGTGTTGGATCGAAAAACAATAGCATACTAGATTTGGTTAAAACAGTAGATGTCAAAAACTTTTTCTGAAATCCAAACATAGTGGAAGCATAATAATCAAATCAACATGTTTAAGTCATGCATGATATGGTATAAGGAAAATAACAAATATAAGAACAATAAGGAAATTATACCGACTCCTTGCTACAACTTTAACTCCTCATTTTTGTATCCTCTCTTTATTAATGTATCCTCTCCTCGTTACTGTATCGACCAATCCGATCTACTATTTGTTCTCCTTGGACAACTTAGTTAACAAGATCCTTTGGTGGGAAAGGATAATAAATCTTGAAGAGATTTTCCTTAGTTGAAAGAAGCCAAAAATAAGACTCTTTTCATTCAATTTTCAACTAGCTCATGCAAGAGAGGAGAGAGTGAGTCAAAAAATGCAACAACATTTTTTCTTCTCTCTCTCAATTTCGGTTAAAGATGAAAGAAAGAAGTGAAGTGCATCCAATGCATCACTTCATTCTTTAATCAATAATAAAGAAGCCAATAAATGAGACCCTCTCATTTGTTTAAGATGGCTATATGAAAAGACCAATAATCTAAATGAGACCCTCTCATTTTCAGTTATTAGATGAAAGAAGGGAGAAAGTACATCAAATACACCTCCTCCTTCTTTAATCAAATGAATGTTAAAAGGTTACATGCCATTATTAAAAGACAACCAATAAACCATTTAATGATAAGATTATTATTCCTTTTAATGATGATGAAGCATGATAAAAACCCATCTTACATTTAGCAATTCAATGCTAAATGTGTAGCTACAAATTTCGATTTTTAGCTATAAAATCGAAATTTGCCCTCCTTTTATCTTTAATAACTTTGTTTCAATTTAATTAATCTAATTAATCAAATCAAGCCAAAGTCCAACCCAATATTAAATGTTCATTTGGGCTTCTAATTAACAATTAATTAGTGTAAGCCCACCATTCAATCATAGGCTTTAAAACCCAATTTAATTAACTCTTAATTAAATTGTTCTGGTATTATTATTATGAATCTAATTCGGTCCTTTCTTCTTTCTTATTTCTGGTAACCTCTATTTATATTTCTTACTTTGCTTGATAACCTTCTTCGAAGCTAAGTGGGGAATCTAATTGGACTTATATAATTCAAGCTCCAATAAGCCTAGAATTAATTTAATCTCATTAGAATTAATTTCAACTTATTTACCAAATGTCATTCCACTAAAGACAATTAGTTGAACTCTTGAATTACTAAATATTAGGAGAACACATGTTTCCAAATAAGATGTCCAATTGCAAACTCTATTATAAACCATATTATAGCCATCCACATAATAAAGGGTAAAATTACCATTTTGCCCTTATGTTGGTTTTTCATTTTAGATCTCTTGTTTTACTCTATATGGTGATTAACACACAAGATCTCATCTTGGTGTTAAGACTTGATGGGTGACTAGTCCATCAAACTAATGGCGCCAGTTTAATCATTAATCTCCGTAAAACATCTATAAGTGACGATATCACCATAAACTCTTTATTTGAGTGAATGTTCCCTGATAGATGTTTCAATTAATAATTTCAAAATGCAGACACTGGATTGGTACTCTGTAAAAATCCATTTCAATCATATCATGAATTATAATGAAACACATATAGGTTCACCACTCATCAAGATAACAGTTCATAATAAAAGAATGCTAAGGCGTGTGTTTTAAGATTAAAGTAAGGACCTACTTTATTCTTTAAAACATATGTGATTCTAGATTCATTTAATAGTGCCATTATCGATATTCAACTACTATCATGATATGAAACTCATCATTTCCTTGAAGTAAACTCCTTTACTTACACGAAGATAAATCGCAATACTACAGTCTAAACCATAATCAAGCGACCAACTTGATTATTTAACTGTGAATCAATTATTTTAGATTCTAATAATATACATGTTTCCTATACATCTCCATGTATATGTATATTACTTACAAAAGAATCTTGGTACCTTATGACTAATTATATTATTCTCATACAAATAAAACCAAATTCTTTTGTTTTATTAATAATAAATATTTTCATTACAAAAAGTAACTGGAAGAAAATTAAGTTATAAGTAAATACATTTGCTTTTCAGGTCACTATATTTACATAACTCTGACAATTTCCCACTTGCCCTAAAGCAAGTTTGACATATCCCTTATTCTCATCCCTGCTAAGTGACCCTCAAAACTCTTTTGAGACAACGTCTTTGTAAATGGGCTGGCAAGGTTTTGCTATGTGGGAATCTTTACCACATTCATCTCACCACATTGTATTATCTTCCTTATGAGATGATACTTCCTCTCAATGTGTTTGGTAGCTTTATGGTTCTGAGGTTCTTTAGAATTAGCTACTGCCCCACTATTATCACACTAAAGTGTAATGGCCCTTTTTTTGCCTCAGGAACTACCTCCAAATCATTTAAGAACTTGTAGAGCCAGACTGCTTCTTTTGCTGCTTCACAAGCAGCAACATACTCAGCCTCCATAATCGAATCAGCAACACAAGATTACTTGACACTCCTCTAGACTATGGCTCCACCTCCTAAAACAAATATAGAACCAAAAGTTGATTTCCTTGAATCAACATTTGATTGGAAATCGAAATCTGATATCCTATCGGAATAAGGTTACTTCTAGAGTAAACAAGCATTGAGTTCTTCGTCCCATGAAGATACTTCAGTATGCACTTAACTGCAGTCCAATGATCCATTCCTGGATTGGACTAGAATCTACTTATCAATCCCACTGCATAACAGATATCTGGTCTAGTGCAAAGCATAGCATATATTAAACTTCCAACTATTGAAGCATATGGAATGTTATGCATGCGTTCGACCTCCTCTTGGGTCTTTGATGCTTGCTCCTTTGAAAGTTTGATTCCATGTCTAGTAGCTGTGAAACCCCTCTTGGAATCTTGCATGGCAAACATATTGAGCATGTTCTCAATGTAGATTATTTAAGACAAGGCTATCAGTTTGTTCTTACTATCTCTTATAAGCTTGATCCCTAGAACATAGCTAGCCTCTCCTAAATCCTTCATTGAGAACTGTTCTTTCAACCATCCCTTAACCGTAGATAACATTCCTACATCATTCCCAATGAGCAGAATGTCATCGACATATAGGATTAGGAAAGTAACCTCGCATTCTTGTATCCTTTTATAGATACAAGGCTCATCTAGGTTTTGTATGAAACCATAGGTTTTGATAGACTTATCAAACCTAATGTTCTAAGACCTAGATGCTTTCTTAAGTCTATAAATGGACCTCTGCAATTTTCATACCTTATGCTCATTACCTAGCTCAAGAAATCCTTCTGGTTGGGCCATATAAATGGTCTCTTCAAGACCCCCTGAGAAATGCAGCCTTGACGTCCATTTGCCATATTCCATAATCGAAATAGGCTGCTATGGCCAAAAGAATTCTGATAGACTTAAGCATGAAAACCGAAGAAAAAGTCTCCTCATAGTCTATACCCTCTTTTTGAGTATGGCCTTTAGCTACTAATCTATCTTTAAAAGTGTCTACCTTTCCATCAGATCGTCTTTTCCATTTATAGATCCATTTACACCCTATGGCTTTTATATCTGGTGGTAGATCTGTAAGGATCTAAACTTCATTGGTGTACATGGAATCTATTTCTGATTTCATTGCCTTGAGTCATTTTTCTACATTAACATCATTAATAGCCTATGTATAAGTAATGAGATTCATTTCTTCTTGGTTGAAGATGGCAATTATGCCTTCTCTTAGACCTAGATACCTGTCTGGTTGTCTCACAACCCTCCCACTATGTCTAGGCACTACTTGATATTCAGGCTGCACTTCTGATTCAACTTTTGAATCCATTTCGACATCTTTTTCTGCTCAACTCTTAGTTTGGATGAAATAACTAACTCCTTTAGTTCTACTTCACTTCTTCCTTTGTGATTTCTCTCAAATTCTTCCTCTAAGAAGATCACATTTGTCGACACAAATACCTTTCTATCTTGAGGACTGTAAAAATAGTACCCTCGTGTACCTGTAGGGTATCCTACAAGCAAACATAATTCTAACCTTGGTTCCATCTTTATGGATTCAAGCCTTAGGACATGGGTAGGGCAGCCCTAAGTCCTTAAGTGCCGTAATGAAGGCACTCGGCCAGTCCATAAATCCCTAGGTGTTTTAGGCACCGATTTGGATAGAGCAAAGTTAAGAAGATAAGTTATCGTTTGTATGGCATATCCCTAGAACGATTCTGTAAGGCTAGCATAGGACATCATTGATCTTACCATTTTTAATAGAGTCTGATTCCTCCTATCTCCTACACCATTCTATTGAGGTGTACGAAGAGTTGACAAGTTGGAAACAATTCTATTGTCAATTAGAAATTGTTGGAACTCTCCAAATAAGTACTCACCACCTCGATCCAATCGAAGTTGTTTTAATAGCTTGCCTAGCTGCTTCTCAACTTCAACTTTGAATTCTTTGAACGTTTCAAAGGACTCACGCTTTTTATGCATCAAATACAAATAGCCATATCTAGAGTAATCATCTCTAAAGATTATGAAGTATTCATAACCTCCTCTAGCTTGTATGTTCATGGGCTCACACACATCAGTGTGTACTAGGTCCAACGTGGATTCAGATATGTTTCCTTCAATACAAGATTCATAGGTGGTAACGAATCATTATCCAAGCCCACGAGGATCCTATCCTTTACTAAACTGTCAAGTCTTTTCTGATTGATATGACCCATTCTTAAGTACCAAAGATATTTTGAATTAATGCTAGAGTCATTGAATTGTCTTAGTTTTATAATTATGTGGTGTTTAGTGAGCCTGTCATAGGTTCTGTAAAGAACAATCCCTATTTAATTATCTCATTACAAATAAAATCCTTATTATCATATATTGAAACAACATTTTCAGAATATTAGGAATAACTAGATTTTATTAGACAAAAAACATAAATCATGTTCCTTACAATAATTAGGATGTAATATATATCTTCCAAATATAACCTATGACCACTATGAAAGTCTAAGATAACTACTCCCACTAGTTTTGCTGAAACATAGGATCCATCTGCTATCTTGACTTGAAACTGGCCTTTATGTAGTTTTTTCCCTTGTTGGAACCCTTATAAAGAATTGCAAACATGGTCAATGGCTCTTGAATCTAATATCTAAGAATCAGATGAATCTGTCACATTTCTAGTTCCTATCAAACTTAGGAAACCTATACCTTGTTTGCATTTGAGGGACTTAAGGTAGACTGCACAGTTTCTTTTCCAGTGACCCTACTTACCACATTAGAAAGATTTTCCCTTGGTATTCGCTTTGGCCTTCTTTTTCATGAGTTGGACCTTGACCCCTGTTTGGGCCTTCTTTTTCATTGGACTCTTCTTCATTTGCTTGCCCTTACCCTTGGGCCTAGAAGAAGATGCTACATTAGCCTCGGGCCCATTAACTTTGATATTAAATATCTCCTCCGTACTCTGGAGGGTATTCATTAACTCACTCAAGGTGTAATCATTGGTGTTAAGCTTGTAGTCCAACTTAAACTGCTGAGAAGAAGAGTTTAAGTTATTGATGATCATAATCATCTGCATTTCTACATCCATGTCTGTCCCCAGATTGAAAGGTTTGGATAGCTTTCACCCTTGCAAACCTGGTCCTCACACCAAACATCTTATTTAGGTGATGGACCATTGCACCAGTAGTTTTCATGCATGCAATTTGCTTTTGTAACATTCCACTGACATAAGCTAGAATATAGCACTTAGTAGTCTTATCAGCATTCTGTCATCGCTCATGTTGTTGGATTTGCTCAGAAGTTGAATTGCCACCCGGAAGTGCAGACTCATTATCTGTTAATACCCATGAAATTTGTTCATATTGAAGAACAATGTCAAGGTTACGTCTCCGTTCATTAAAATTCTCTCTGTTTTTCAATTTGTTATTAGTCAAGACCAAAGTGAGTGGATTCATATTGTGGTGATTATGTCTGAAAATATAAATTATTAAAGCATGACCATACTAGTTAATAACATTGGAACTTTGTATAAAATCATGATGTATGTATGCATGATGATAGATCTAACAAAACTTAAAAAATTAAATCTTTATCCAACAGTTATTTTTCTTATTTATAAAGAACTAAGTGACGGTGGACCATCTTATCCATTAAAAGAAAAACTGGGACACTCCCAATCAAAAAACTACCAAGCATCTTCATGCGTAACTGTTTGAGAAGCGCCATAATTTGGTCCATATATTTATCAACAGAGCTACGGTGGGAAGGTTATTGATAAACTATGTTGAGTGTGTAACCATTTGATTCATCCACTAAAGGTACTTGCAAACCATGCCTCAGTGGGAGGTTACATTTGCTACTAATGAGTTGACTTATCCTTTAAGAGACCCAAACCATGCAAGATCTAGGATTAATGTCCTTTGGTGGGGAGCAACACTTCACCACATGCAAATAGGCCATCATATGGAGACCGTGGACTCTCACATGAGTATCCTCTCCCATTCAATCTTTTTGGTCTTTAAGTTTTAATAAATACCATCTTGTCTAGATGCAATTTTGTATCCATCCTATATTATTTCATTATATATCTCATACATAATGATGTTGGATTAGAAAAATAAAGCATGCCATATTTGGAGAACCGATAGATTTCAAAACTTTTTAGAAATTAGATTTGTAGCGGAAGCAATATATCCAAATCATCATGCTAATCCATACATGATATGGTATAAGGATAATAATAAACATAAACAATATGAAGATTATTATCGACTACTTTACTACAGCTTTAATTCCTTGCTGCGCTATCCTCTCCTTCTTCTTGTATCCAAAACCTTTGCTTTTGAATCTTTTCCTTTATCAATCTATCTTCTCCTTGTTGTTGTATTCTCAACTAATTTGATTTACCTCTTGTTCTCCTATGACAACTTGGTTGACAAAATCCTTTGGTGGGAAAGGAGAAGAAACACTTTGGAGGAGTATTGTCTTAGAAGAAAGAAGGAAACAATGAGACACTTCTCATGTAATTTTCTATTTTTTCATGCAAGATAGGAGAGAGAGTGATAAAATTGTAAGAACCCCTTCTTACACTCTCCCACTTTCGGTTAACATAAAAGGAACGAAGAGTCTGTTAAGTCAAAATGACCTTACAATTAATGATTTTGATAACAAACAAAAAGCAGACGAATGAAAAGCAATCAGAACAAACGAAATGAGCTATTAGCTAAAACCGACGCAAGGAAGCTAAGTGAAAAGCAGACGAAAGTGAAAAGCAGACTGAAGCGAAAAGCAGATGGAAGCTATTAGCTAAAACAGACGCAAGGAAGCTAAGTGAAAAGCAGACGGAAGCAAAAAGTAGACGCTGCAAAGAAGATGGAAGCTATTAGCTAAAACAGACGCAAGGAAGCTAAGTGAAAAGCAGACAGAAGTGAAAAGCAGACGGAAGCTATTAGCTAAAACAAACGCAAGGAAGCTAAGTGAAAAGCAGACGGAAGCGAAAAGCAGACGGAAGCAAAAAGCAGACGCTAGAAAGCAGATGCTGCAAAGAAAACGGAAGCATCAGTCTGAGTTAGTTACAGAACTCAACTGAATAACCGTTTCGTTAAAGAACCAAGAAGCAGTTATCAAGAAGCAGTTAAGACGAAGGCTATAAATAAGAGTCAGAATCGAAGATATAGAAATACAAGTGATTGAAATCATTACAAAAGCGTAGCAATTGTTGCGAGAAATTTCTGCGCAGAAAAACTAAGAGCTATTACCTTTCTGTAACAAGTTTCAAAACATTCTCTGTGTGAAAGTGATACAGATAGCCTGAAGAGGCTAAGAGTAAAAGAATACTCAGTGTATAGAGACCTGAAGAGGCTCAGTGAAAGAATACTTGTAAAAGTTTTGTGAAGTTAGTGAAATCTCAGAAAGTCATCTGAGGACTGGATGTAGCCCACGGTTTGGGGTGAACCAGTATAAAAACTACTGTGTCAAACTCTCTCAAATACTCTCTATCTCATTCGTATTTTTCAATATTACGTATTACGAAAGTCTTAAGAAACTTTTACAAACAAGATTTACATTAGTTCTTTAATAACGAACAAAGTCGTGTTTTTAAACAAAAGTTTTAAACGGAGTTTTTTAACGAAAAAGTTTATCACAATTCAACCCCCCTTCTTGTGTATTTTGTTACTGTTATTAAACATTGTATTAACATGTGATTCACTTCAATTGGTATCAGAGCCTGGTGTTCAAGAATCACTTTAACCAAGTGTCAATTAAAGATAATGGCGGAATCACACACGTACATTGCAGAGGGTGCCTCAGTCACTAGACCTCCAGCGTTCAACGGAGAAGACTATCACTACTGGAAAGACAGAATGCGATTGTTCATCGAATCTACTCACATAGACCTTTGGGACATAATCGAGAACGGACCGTATAGACCTATAGATGAAGACTAAAATATTCCACGAATCAGATGGACGGCTGATCAAAAGGCGAGATTTCAGCTGAATTCTAAGGTGAAATTTTTCTTGAGCTATGCCCTGAGCAGAAGCGAATATGATAAAGTCCACGGATGTGATACTGCAAAAGAGATGTGGGACACACTATCCATTGCACATGAAGGGACGAGCCAAGTTAAAGAATCCAAGATAAGCATTCTTGTGCATCAGTACTAGCTGTTCAAGATGAAGGAAGAAGAGTCCATTGATCAGATGTTTGGAAGGTTTCAAACAATCATTAATGGATTGAAAGCTATGGGAAGAATGTATGACAATCAAGATCACGTTTGGAAGATCCTAAGGAGTCTACCAAAGAGGTGGAGACCGAAGGTGACTGCTATACAAGAAGCAAAGGATTTAAACGTGCTAAAGCTTGATGAGTTGCTTGGATCGCTGAAAATTCATGAAGTTGAACTCGATGCGGAAGATAAGCCTAAATGGGACAAGTCGATAGCGCTAAAGGTCGGACAAAAGAATCACAAGATTCAAAAGAAGATGGAGAGGAATTCATTAAAAGCCTTGAAGATCGAAGAATCAAAGAATGATGATTCCAGCAAGACAGAACCTGAGTCGAGCGAAGAGGATGATGAGCTATCATTCATCTCAAGGAAGATAAGACGAATGTGAAAAAAGAAGACCAAAGGAAACTCAACATTCAAGAAGAACGACAAGGATGATGGAAAGGTCGAGTTGACATCCATTATGTGCTATGAGTGCAATAAGCCGGGACATTACAAGTCCGAGTGTCCGATGCTGAAAAAGAAACCAAAGAAGAGTAGAGACAAAAAGAAAAGCATGATGGCAACTTGGGAAGATCTGGATTCATCAGAATCAAAAACAAGCTTCGAGACGTCAGAACATGCAAACATATGTCTAGTAGCAGAGGAGATATCCTTCCTTGGAAAAAGCAGCAAGCACCATTGGTATTTGGACAGTGGCTGCTCGCGACATATGATGGGAAGAAGGT
>JAOQMR010000211.1:8746857-8758434 GCA_027563865.1 Erythroxylum pelleterianum
ACAATATGAGATACTATATGATGCAATATTTATTTCATTTATTACTGTAACTTAAGACAACAACTTGTCTTTCATAATTTCATCCAATTCAATTAGTAAAATTTCATATCAAATACAAAATGGTAAGACTCTCAAAGAATCAAAGTTAATGATTCAAGATGTGGAGCTTAGTTAAGCATATATTATTTGATAAGTTTAAAACTAAATTAGATAATAGAAAATTATAAGATATCCAAAAGGTTGGAAACAATTTTTTAGATCTTTATTCAACTAAATGCTTAATTTAATATATACTTACAAAGAGAATTATTCTCAAATTGAGTAGTAAGAGTAAGATAAAGTTTGAAATAGTTAAAATTTTATAACAAAACATATAAATGGATTTAGTATCTTTATTTGATACTTTGATATATAGTTAAAGGGTTAAGAGATGTTGAAAATTTCTCTTTTATGATGAATTTAAAAGGTTTGCTTTAAAGATAAATATGGATATAACATGTTCATGAGAAGGTTAGTATGTTATTTGCACTTTTTAGTGGAAGTATGTAGATGACATACTACTCATATGAAACAATATTTCATATCTTTAATTATTAAAGATATGAAAGTTAAAAACAAATATCAATTAGATATAAAACATAATAGCTTAAATTATTATAATAAAGATCTATGGAGATAAATATAAAAGTTGCTTGTCTATTCTAATCTAAGTTTATGGATGATATACTAAACATGTTTAGGATTTGAGATATTTGATAGTTATGAAGTACATATATATCCATTATAATATCTATGAATTGATTTTTAAGTTTAAGGTCATATGAATTTTTACTTCGATTTGACAAGAACAAAAGTAAAACCTATAGAATTCTCTTAATAAACTATTGTCCTAGCATTAATATGATCACGTATAAAAATATACTATAAGATACTTAGTGATTAACTTGTTGCAAGAAGGGGATTGTTGGTTTATACTTTACAACCAATATGTAAGTTGTATATTTGTGATGTAATTAACTGAATACATTTTTATCTTCTGCATCTTTGTTTGAGTAACTAATTTATGACATAAAGTTTATGGATAGGTATACTTTACATATAAAATTATGGATAGGTATACTTTACATATAAAATTATAGTTTACATATAAAATTATAAGTAAAATGATCACAATGACATAAAGTTTATGGATAGGTATACTTTACATAGCACAAGTTATATTTCTTCCTTATGAAAAAATAAGCGATCTTATAAACTAAAGTAAGGAGATATTTAAATAAATTTGCTAGTGTTCATTAAAGAACAACTTCACTAAACTGACTCGACATGGGAATTTCATCTAGAACATTACTTGTGTGTTTAATAAAATGCTCATTGTGATCATTTTACTTAAAATCTCTAAAGTATCTCTTATACGGATTATTATATGATGATACTACTTGGGACCTATCATAGTCAAAGATAGTTCGATTGGTAGCTATTGGACATGATACGAACTACATGAAAGTATTTGAGTGATTAATATAGGATTTATCATAAAATAATTGTAGAGAATGTTTTGTTATTCTTAATTAGTATTGATTTGAGAATTCCTTTGTCAAGTTGAAAAGACCCTTTGAAAATAATTTTTAAATGTCATTAAAAGTCTCGATTATTAATATTAAAATTTTGATATTATTATAATCAAATAGAATAGACATTAATTTTATACTATACATCTAATCAAAGTATTGTATGATGAAACAACTGAATTATATAAAAAATTTATACGCAGAAAGGTTAGTTAAATCTACTATTACATTCATAATATTTAGGTAGTCATGATTTGATTAGATGCAAATCTTGATTTATAGATATAAATTATTTAATTATAGAATTAATGATAACCTAAAATAGTTTAATTAATCTAATTTTAAATATAGGTTAGGACTGTAATTTATATTCATTGTCAACATGTTTAGAAAACCTAATGAATGACATACAAAAATCAGTTGAAGAGAGAAAAGATGATTTAATCAAATTGAACTTGATTGTAAAGTTTGAAGAATATTAGGGTTAAATATAAGATATTAAATAAGGACCAAATTAGATATTAGATCTATTGTGATACCAATTATTGTATAAATAAAAGAAATATAGGAAGAAAATAAATGAAGTAAAATCATAATAATTTACATAGCTCAACTAATTATATGACCTACGTCAATAGAAAAGGAGATAGACATTTTTTTAATTACAATGAGGAAGACGATAGAAGAAGAACAAATGACAATAACTTTCTTATAAAATCCTTATCAAGATATTTATAGCTTAGGGTTACATATAAGAAATTTAAGTACAGTGAAATTTTATTTCCATTAAAGTCTAAGGTTAATAAGATTATATTTTCACAAATGTCTAATAATATTAAAACTCTATTTTTGTGTGTTTTTGAAAAACATATCATAAGTCTATCATTTGTCTTACACCTGACACTAATGTCAATTTGCTTCTGGCATAAACATTTATCCCACCAGTACGAGATTGGCACCAATCTCATTGGAACTTATTTAAACCTAATTCATATTTATTTAGTTTTAATTAATTTTAATTATAATTATAATCCAATTGAATTACTACAAGATTCAAGCCTTATTATCAATAAGTTACTAGCTAGCATTATTGGCATACTACTTTCCACACCATTTGTAAAATTCTCTTAATTTATTCATGTGGATACTATTAGAAATTAGATACTTATGTGGCTATGGTAATTTTCAAATAACCTATAAATTTAAGGAGTTATAAAAAAGAAAATTCAAATTTATGATAAGATACAATTTAGTTTTATTATGTTTATGGATTATTCATATTATAAAATGAAAATAATCTTATTTTTAGAAAAATCATAAAAATCTCTTTCTTTATGCAATGATGAAAATTAGAGATGTTCTTGTTGCATCATGTGAAATATTCGATTGTAATTAACTTCTTTTGAATCCTCAACTTTCTGATATGAACATGTAAAAAAAAGTAAGATTTTAGTTTACAACTATATCCTATATGCATTAGAGATAGTCTACACATTTTTTTTCTTTAAATGTGTTGACATAGGTAGAAATTGATTCAAATGATAACCAAATGTTTCTTTTACTTAGAAGTAGGATAGTAGTAAGATATATAAACCACCCTGTAAAGCAGTGTTAGAGAAGTGCTCTAAAGGCAATCGTCTTTAGCAATTATTGTACAAATTTTTATGATTAATAAAAGGCTTTTTTGTTAATTTGATGTTCATGTTTTTTATGAATTGATAATGATCTTAAATCGAATTAATGAAATACTTGATACATTACATAGCATGAAGGAAATCATGATAATGAGATTCCTATCATGTGTAATTATGCTAGTATCTAAATTATTGATAGTTATAGGATTAATGATATAGGACATTATTAATGTAGACAACTTAGCACATGTTATACTCCTTGATTTGATCAAGCAGTGGATCTCCTAAGTTATAAGCATAAGTTGTTTAGAGTTAACATGTGGATGCTTACTAAGAGTAGTAAGTACATTGGATGACCTGCCATGAGACAATCATATGGATAATCTATTCTAGTGTCAATGATAGTCTCATCATAGCAATGGTGCAAATATCCTTAGACTTGAGCTGCTTAAGGATATCTTGGATACTAATCCTGTATTTTGACTCCATTCCTTGTTGTCTCTCAAAGGTTGCTCATACAGTTGAGTAATGAGCCCCAGGGATAAGAACTAACATCACTTGGGTTAGATGTGAAGTAATAAGCCTAGTGAGAGTTGACACTTTAACCATACTTTGAACCAAGTGGGGTATAGAATGGTGAAAGGACAAATTGCACAGGAACATTGTCTATGGAAGGGTTCATAGTCAAACCACTGACTTTTCGGTCAATTGGAGGCCATGATGTATTGTTAGATACCGCTCACGACTTGCTTGAATTAAGTGCTAATTCAAGTGGCCAACATAATCGAGAACTTAATGGGACATACACGTTAGAGATACGAGGAATGAGTAAATGGTTTTGGATGGGGATCCAAGATATGAGAGATGCATGACTAAGCTAAAAATGTGTGATAGTTTAGGGTCATTCAATTGTAAATCATATGACACATGTGAATCGTGCTTATTAGGTAAGATGATAAAATTACCCTTTAAAGAAGGGGTGAATGTTTTCATGCTATATATTAAATGGGATTAAAGATGGAGAAGTGTGAGTTTGTTCAATCAAAAATCAAGTTTTCAGGATACTTGGTAAGCAAGGGTTAAGTGCGAATGGATCCAAAAAAGGTACAAGAAATTGTTGATTGTAGGTTCCAAAAATGGTGAAAGAACTTAGGAGTTTTCTTGGCTTGCCGAATTACTATCACTGATTTGTTGTGGGATACTCGAAGAAAGAAACACCTTTGATGAATTCGTTGAAGAAGAAATAAGAATGGTGTTAGTCAGAGGCATGTCATAAAGCCTTTGAGAAGTGCTAGTCAGAGGCATGTCATGAAACCTTTGAGAGGTTAAAAGCTACCATCTCAACTAAACCTATGTTAAATTACCTAAATTTGATCTCCCTTTTAAGGTGCATATGGATGCTTCAGACAAAAGTTATTGGTGGAGTCTTAATGCAAGAAGGACATCCTGTTATTTTCAAAAGTCGTGAACTCAATGGTGTTAAGCAACGGTACTCTACACATTAGAAGGAGATGTTAGCAATAGTATAGTACTTGAAACTTAGTGGGTACACTCACTGGGGACTAAGTTTATTGTTCTTATAAATTGTATATAGCTAATACCTTTTTCAGGATCTAAAAGAAATTTTATGTAAGGAAAGCGTATTAATAAGAATTTCTTACCAAATATGACTTTGTAAGGGAGCATAAATTGGGGAGACATAACAACGTGGCAGATGCATTGAATCATAAAATTTCTTTACAACCTTATATACTATCACTCGAGCTGAATCAGACCTATTAAAGCAAGCCAAACTAGCAACTCCTGTTAACAACCCGTATAGCCTAATTGTGAAGCAAGTAAAAGATGGTGTTATGCGAAAATTTTGGCTAGATGATGATGGTTTGCTAACAAAAAAGAATAGCTAGTTGTAAGTGCCAAGTGTGCCTTATAGAAGTAGTTGATGAAGGCGATATATGACTCATAGAGGGCTAGTCATCCTAAAGTTCGACAAATGTTTGTGCTCCTTTCTTAAACTTACTATTGGCTAAAGATGGAGAACAACATTCAGGTATATGTCAAAACTTTCCTTGTTTATCAATTAGATAAACTTGAAATAAAGAAGGAGACAGGTTTCTTGGAGCCCTTGCCTATCTCCAAAAGCCCATGGATGTCAATGTTAATGGACGTTATTAGGGGGTTCGCAAAGGTGGACAATATGGCTTCAATCATAGTGATGGTTGATAGGTTCTCCAACTATGCAGTCTTTGACCCAACTCTAGTTTCGTATCCTTGGATTATTGTTGCGGAGATTTTCTACAAAATATGGTCAAGAACTTTGGGATTCCAACAGACATTAAAAGTGACCCAGATGCTCGATTGGCTGGCCAATTTTGGACATCTCTCTTTAACATGAAGGGGTGTGAATTAAAGTTCTCAACTGTAAATCACTCATAAATTAATGGAAAAATGGAAAGGATCAATGACTTATAGAGGAATAATTACAATATTATGTAAGTGAAAGTTAACAAAATTGGCTAAGTTTACAAGATACTGCATAGTTTTGTTATAACTTTCACAAATCCTTGGCGATGGAGAAAATTCCTTTCAAAATTGTTCTAAGACAACAACCTTTAACCCCTCTCAAGATAGCTCAACACATACAGGGAGGAAAGCGTTTGATTGCGTATCGATTTATGAAGGAAAACATGAATTATTGGATGAAGTAAGGAATAGTCTTTGCAAAGCTTCCAAGCAAATGAAGAAATATGCAGATCAAAGATGAAGTCCTCTTGACTTTGATATTAGGGATAAGGTACTTCTTAAACTAAATATGGAAATTTGAAAGAAAATTAATACTAAGTAAGTGCGTCAATGGTTAATGCCAAAGTATGATGAGCCATTTGAGATCCTTGAAAAGGTAGAAATTTAGCTTATCAACTTAAGTTACCTGAGCAGTTAAAGTTACATCGTACTTTTCATCTAAGTTTCCTTAAACCATATCATGAGTATTCATTAGATCTAAAGAGTAATCAAGTAGAGAGAACTCCACTAGTTGTAAGGAAACAATTTGATGATCAAATTAAAAATATTTTGGATCATCAAATATTGGGGCAACACAAGAAGAATCAAAGAATGAAGTTCTTGATTTAGAGAAAAAATAAACCAATCTCAAAGGCTAATTAGGAGAAAGAAACTTCATGGTGGCAATTTAAAGACTAGGTAAATGACTACCTTCAATTTGTTCTAATGAAGGCGTCAAGTTCATCTAGTGAGAGTGTTTATTAGCTTCTTAACATTGTAGGACCCTTTTTGTTAGCCATTGGTGAGCCTTGCCTAACTCCTAGCATGGATTAGGCATAAGGAAATCATGCTAAAGGAACCAAGGCGACTTAACCTAGTAGGATCAACCATGATTTGAGCTTTAATTAGCTTTGATGGATCGTAAGGCATTGAACGACTAAGCTAGGACAAATTGTACTTTCCTAAGATGTATTTGGTGGAACTAGGGACAAAATTGTGCTCAACTGATAGACCATGGATGAACAAACTAGACCATAAGTACGCATCAGTAGGATCATATGCAGTTTGGCTCGGAACTTGGCTAACTTTCATCTCTGAATGAAGATCATGGGTGATGTGGCAAAATTATTGGGATAAATCATCAAAGAAGTGGGAGGACACGGAGAAAAATATGGATGGGTTGTCTTATCTTCATTTATCACATGTTTCTTTTACTAAGAAGTTGGATAGTGGTAATATATGTGATTCACCCACTAAATTAGTGTCTAAAGTGGTTAGGAATGTCAACCACCAACTAAGTTAATAACATAGTCTCCTTGTGCCCACTTTCTTGTATGATTGCCTAACAAGTCTCCAAAAGCCTATAAATAACTCATTTAAGTAAATACTTCATTTATTAAAGAGAGTTGGAGCTTTTGTATCATTTGAATCAATTGAGAGAAATAAAAATGTTGACAATTTTTCTATAATGCTTAAAACATTTCTCTTTTTATTAATATCCATTTTATTGTGTTGCCTCAGTGAATTTCGTGGTTTTACTTTACTTTAGCCTTTGTGAGAAACACCTTAAACACGAGAGAATTGGTAATGTTGAGTTTAATTGCGAAAGTTCAACTATCATATTTAGACTTTGGTTTATTTTGTGTACGAACTTGGAGTTTTTTTAAAAGTGTTTATGACAAAAAATAAGACAAACAACCAAAATTATTTGTGATTTTTTTCATTATTTTAAATCCTCCCCAAATTTTAGGCTAAAATAAAATTAGGAATGGAATATCTGATATTTTTAAATAATACTATCAATTCACTTGTTCAAAATTTTTAAAATAACACCTGATATTTCATATGTGTAAATTTATTTAAAATATCGAATATAAATTAGTTTTAATATAATGTAGACATTTATTTATTACATTATTAAAAATATAAAATTTAACTAAAGAAGCTTACGTGGAGTAGCAATAGAAGTATGAATCAAAGTCATTGACACCATTATGGCCATGTTTGGTAGAGAGTTGTTCATCTCTTTTTTAGCTGGTCAACCCTCTCTAGCTTATTGACTTTAAGAAAAAGCTCAAAAGTTTATTTGGTAAAGAGCTGGTTGGGTTGGCTGATTCAATCCAACCAACTGATTTTCAACTAGCTGCTCTTAGGAGTGTTTTATTCGATCAGCTGATATTTTTTCAGCCAAATCTTCACTTTGCCCCAGTTATATTTATCTCTGTTTTTCTCCTCCCTGCTGCCGACTGGTCTCCATCGTCGCTTCCCATTGCTTCGTCTACTACGTCATCCATAGGCGTTTAATCATCCATCGTGATCTTACCAATAGCAGTGTCGCCATTTAACCATCACCTGCGATGAACTAAGACACTCCATCGGTGGCTTTCAAATCACTGGTGAGTTTAATCAAAAAACACAATAAAATAGATGCAAAATGCAGGCAGAAAATCGCAAGGATAGACAAACACAGTAGCAGAAATAAGGAACACGCGTAAACAGACACAAAACACAAAGCGTGAGCTCCTGCTTAGAACGATCCTGCAGCTTCTCTCTTTACATTTCCAAAACGTGAAAGTCAAATTTCAGTGGAAAGTCAAATTTCAGTGGAAAGCCAACCGACAAGTGGGAAGACCTTAAAGGGAGAATCAATTAGGATGAAAGAAGATGCGGATGGAAAGAGGGGAACTATATTTATTTACTCAGCAAAATGAGAGGAATAAAAGATCAATGCTTTGCCGATTAACATTGAGAAAAGCGAAAGATTTAAAATTAAATTATTTTAAATTATATTTATTTAGTTGATAGGAAATTAAATTATAATAATAAAAATTATTTTTTATAATTTTCACAAATTTTAAAAACAGAAAGAAATTAAAATTAAAGTTAAAATTTAAAAAATTCAAACAAAACGATATTTTTATTATGTTTGGAAACAAAAATAAAATAAAAAACAAACATACCCTTATATTGAGACTTTTACTTCCATTAAAAAAAAAGAGCATAAATAAATATTATTTATTTTATTAATAACTAATAATTTTTTAATTATATTTTATTAACAATGAATTACATGTTAATCATTTAATAAGATAGTAAATTAAGTATTCTATTAATTAATAAAATTGATAAATAATATGATCAATTTCTTATTTAATTTATAACTTATTTTAGATAAGTAATTAATAGTTATTTTGGTTTTACTTTTAATAAATTAAATTATAAAAATCATCTTATTGTTTTACCTTATTTACATTACTTATATTAAGTTGTATAATAATATTTTCAGCTAACAAAGGATTCAATAATAATAATAATTATTATTATTATTAAATTTTTGATGTCTTTTATTAAAGTTATAAACTTAATTTTTTAGAATTAAATACCTAAAATTTAAATTTCTATAAGAATATTCAACGAAATATTAAGATATATAAAATTCATACCCTTATAATTTTTTTTAAAGTTATGTCCTTATAAGTCATTTTACACATAAACAACTAATACTAAACAACTAATTTTACCAAATATCTCTAACAAACAGCTAATGCAATCCGCTGGTCAAATCAGCTGATAAAATCAACTATCAGCTAATGCAATCAGCTATTTGCCAAACAAGACCAATGTCTATGGATGACTGCCAAAAGGGACGAGGAGAAAAAGGGAGGAGTTAGGGAAATTCAGGAATAGCATTGGATGTGGCTGGTGTAGTGTTTATACTTGTTTATGTTTATATTTATCACTTTAACGAATCACTTTTCTTAAATATAAAAATATAGTAGGATCAATTTAGCTAACTCTTCATGTTTGAAAATTTAACACCTGAAATTAATAAATTTAATCTTCAAATTATATATTTAAAAATTACAATTCGTGCATTTAGTTGATTTTTTAAAAATAATTCTTACTAATATTATAAAATAGAATAAAATTTTATATTTATATAATTACTAGAATATTAAGGAGTTAAAAATGTCATGTCATTCAAAGCATTAGTATTGTTTATTAACTTAAAAATAATTAATTTGAATTCTTCACTAATAAGTATAAATATTATTCAGTGAACATTTTATTTAATTTAAACAAAATACTACTCAATATAATAATAAGTATATGATCTAGTGTTTATTTCTAAAGATTCTCAATATAATTTTAGGTTATAATATGATTTATAAAACATTACATTAAATTTACGGGAGACAAAGATAAAAAAAAATATAAAGATAAAAATTTCAAGAAATCAATATATTATAGTAGATTTTAAATGAATTGTGACTTTGAACATTTTAAACCAAGTCATTATTTTAATTCTAAATGAACTATTTAAATTATTGTAACAGATAGTACAGGATGAAAATGTAGACAAAAACCCAGCAAGTTATCAAAACATTTCTTCGTTCTAATTCAGGGGAAAAAAAAAGGTTTTACACGTTGTCTCTCACTAGCTAAGCTCTTTCAAAATCCTTATAACGCATCCCCAACCTCCTTTGCTCTATGTACAATAAAGACGACACATAAAATGGAGCTTTTATCTAATAGATGCTTGGAACTTGAAGGCTGATGCAGAGACCATGTAATCAACAGATCTATACCACCTACTCCAACACTGGGATCTTATTTAAAAGATGATCAATTGTTTTCCTTTCCCATAAAGTCTTGTCTTTGAAAGGTAACAAGAGTCATACGATGTACGGAGCGACCATATGGCACTTGGTTTGAGCAGAATCTACTGTCAATAGGTAGCCACTGCTATTTGCATCTCCCTCTCACCAACTGGCAGGAAACTGACTCGCTTCTTCACAAACCAAAAAGAAACAGTTGTAATTTACTGTCTCTAACATGGGGATCTGTTAAGACATTCAAGTTTACTGGTTTGAAACAGTTGTAATTTACTGTCTCTAACATGGGGATCTATTAAGACATTCAAGTTTACTGGTTTTCAGCTCTGTCGATTGAAATTAACAGTACACAGACAGGAGCTTTACTAAGTCTAGGTTCAGTTATATCATGCCTGGAAGATAAGCAGCATGTGGTTAGCATCTGTAATGATCAGTGCTTAACAATAAGCATATAACCGTTCTGCATTAAATGCTAGCTTACAAGTCAGAATTCAATTCTAAGTCCAGTTTCAATTATATATCTGTGCAAGATGAGCAACACGTGGTTAAGATCCGTAATAAGTGCTTAAATATAAACACATAACATGCACTGCCTTGCAGGATAACTTACCAGTCAAAATTCATGCAATAATTACTAATGACTAATGAGTATTTCTTGATTAAGAAGAGAAGGCAATCTTTTATCAAATTGGAGTTAATCAATAGTCTATGCGATGTACGGAGAAGGAAGCTGAATGAATAAGAATGGTATGCTATTAAGTTCCTTTATTTTTATTACTAATTAAAACAAATTGAGATACTAAACAAATTAATGTTTCTTAAGATGTCTCATACATGGTGACTCTACTATATATCAACACCATCACAATTTATGAGAAGATCCTGGTCAATCCCACCAATTAATACAAGCTAGCATCTCTTGTTTGAATAGAGATGAAGAAACGGCCTATAATAAGCTAACTTCTAGTTAGGGAGAGAGAGAGAGGCTCAACAGGGCATTAATTAATTGACAAAAAGATCGGGCAGTTTCAAAGTTTTGGACTTTCGATGGTATTGTTGACTACTAATGTAGCCTTCGTGTATTCGACAATCATGGAAGCCTAATGTCTAACTAGTTCTCCGGTTAGGTCCAAAATTTATGAACCCAAAAGATCTGATAAGATTGACAATAGACCTCGGTCATAGTTTGTGAGATCATAGATCAATAGCGTGCTCAATTACGCCAACTCAAATTGATGTAAATGCCCTAATGGT
>JAOQMR010000211.1:8792721-8806044 GCA_027563865.1 Erythroxylum pelleterianum
TTGATGGAAATACCAAGGGATAAAAAATATAAGATAATTATTGGGTCATATATGTAATTAGTTGTAATTAGTTTCTTAGGCTTGATCCATTTTATGTATATATGTTAGCTAATTAGTCATGTATAGCAAGCTATATTACATGAGTTTGGCCTCTATAAAAATGTGTATTTATTGCTGCTTCTTAAGGGAATACAATCAGATTTTCCCCTCAACAATTCTTTATGGTATAAGAGCCACCATTGGCTCTTGGCAACGAAAACCTGAACACTAAAATAGAGATGCCAATTTAGAGATGTCAATAATGATCTTTGCTTTAAAGATTTGGAGACATTATCTGTATGATGATACGTGTGAAATTTACACAAATTTTAAGAGTCTAAAATATATAATTTAATATAAGGACTTAAATCTGAGGCAAAGAAGGTGAATAAAACTACTAAAAGATTATGACTACAGAATAAACTACTAAAAGATTATGACTGCACAATTCAGTATCATCTTGTAAAGGCAAATGTCATAGCAGATGCATTAAGTGGAAAGTCCATAGGTAATTTGACATATATCATAATAACAAGGAACTCTTTGAGTAAGGAGTTACATGATTTGATGGAACAAGTCGCTGAGTTTCATATTTCAGATTTAGGAGTACTACTGTCAAGCATCAGAAAGTAATCGACATTGTTGGATATGATTAAGGTCGCTTAAGTTCAACACCCTAAACTTCATAAACTTATGTATAAGTTTAGAGAAGGATGTGGCACAAAATTTGAGATCAATGGGGAGGTATGCTATGGATGAATTGGAGATTGTATGCTCCAGATGTAGAAAACTTGAAGAGAAGATTCTAGAGAAAGTACACTATGTGACAAATAATATACATTTGAGTTCTTTAAGATGTATTGTAATATTAAAGATACGTACTAATGGGACGATATGAAAAAGGATGTGGCCAAATATGTCTCTAAATACTTAACTCACCAATAAGTAAAAGCTGAGTATTAGAGACCCTCAAGTAAGCTGCTGCTATTGGTAATTCCTAAATGGAAATGTGAAAAGATCACAATAGATTTTGTAGTTGGCCTATCTTCTACAAGGACTTGATATGATTCAATTTAGGTGATCATACATAAGCTAAAATAGTTAGCACATTTCTTACCCATGAGAACCACCTACTTTATATCTAAGCTTGTATGGCTATATATCGAGAAGATAGTGTCTCTCCATAAGGTGCCCATATTGATAGTCTCTAACCAAGGATCACAATTCATATCTTGATTGAAATTGTAGCAGGCATTGAGCACCATATTAGATTTTAGCATAACAGTCCATCCTCAAACTTATTGGCAATCTTAAAGGACAATTTAGACCTTAGAAGATATGTGTGATGGATTTTGGTGGTAGCTGGGACTTGCACTTGCCTCTAATTGAGTTTACTTATAATAATAGTTACCATATTAGTATTAGGATGGCATCTTATAAAGCATTGTATGGATGAAAATGCAAATCAACAATGTGCTAGGAGGAGGGTAGTGATAGACAATTGGAGGGCTCAGAACTAATCAAGATCACGTCAGAGAAGATTTTATTAATCAAGCAAAGACTAGAGGTAGTGTTCAGCAAACATAAGAGTTATGCGAATCAAAAGCACAAGGAGGTAGAATTTTAAGTCATAAAATTCATATTTCTAAAGGTATCCTAGATGAAGGGTGTGATCAGGTTTAAAAAGAAAGGAAAAACTATCTTTAAGATATATTGGACCTTACAAAATAAAAGAGAGAGCAAGAAACGTGGCATATTGATTGGCTATGTCACAAGTCCACCTAGTATTCCACATTTATATATTTTGCAAGTACAATTCTAATGCTTTTCATGTACTCCAGCCACCAAGTGTGGAGATGAAGAGAACCTAACCTACAAAGGGAAGCTAATATCTAATTTGGATTCTTAAATATGCTTGTTATGGTCAAAGTAGATCCTTATAGTTAAGGTGATGTGGAAGAATGATAATGCCAAGGAGATCATTAGGGAAATAGAGCGAGAGATGTGAGAGTTGTATCCATACTTATTTCATCAATATAGTATTGTTTTAAAATTTGAGGACGAGTTTTTTTTCTAAGGAGGGGAGATTGTAATACCTTCCCTTATATATTTGTATATCTATTTATAGATAGATAGATAGATCTTCCAACCCCATCTTTTTTTATTTTTCATTTTTCCTCCTCAAAGGTTACTATTTATAAAACCATCTTCTTCCTTTATTATACAGCACCTATAACTCTAACCAGCCAATCATATATGTCAATCAATCTTCAAGTCCATCATAACTATACCTATTTTACCTTATAATAACATCAAAATCATCAAAAAAATTAAAAATTAGAGAAAAACTCAAATATTCGATCTATAACCTCCAGTAAGTGTTGTTGACCACCACTATTGGACTTCCCGTCATTAGTCATTGTCAATATTGCTACCTATAAACGGAAATTAAGGTTAGGGTTCTAAAATAAATTTTCTTCAATTCATTGAGATTGATTCCAAATTTGATTTTCTTATAGTTATAAAAGTTTGTCTATTCATTTGGTATAAATATTGTTCAATTTTGAGATAAATTTTTTCAACTAACTAGAGGAATATTTCAAACGTCAAAGAAACTATTATGGTGACTTTTCAACTACAATTTCAGAAAAGTTTTATAAAATTATATAAATTATTTTGATCATTTTTCTCTTAGAAACCATAGTGAAATTTTTAATGATTTGTATGTTAAAAATCATGAAAAGTTTAGGTTAGAATAGGATCAAGAACCAAATTATATAATTGGACCATCCTAAAAAACCTAATGAGTTCTAGATTATTAATTAAGCCCAATAACTTGTAAATGAAACTAATTATGATATTTTCTTTCCAATTTTATAGGTACATCAGGAGTGGAATCCACATCACAAGGTTTGGACAAATAGATATATTATTCAAGTAAGTTCATATCTATCTAGTGATACTAAATCCATACTACCTATTGAATATGGTTTTATATTGATATGTTATTGACATGTTAAGATACGTTATATATATATATATTATAGATGTATACAGTATGCCACAAGTACCCAAAATCGCATGCATATACTTAGATATCATGGTAATATATATAAGAACATATGTAATTTGTGAAGTCATTGTCATGATACCAATGTGAATATTACCATGATATCTAAGTATATGCATGCGATTTTGGGTACTTATAGCATACTGTATACATTTATAATAGTCATCATATGACTGAGTGCTTATTTTGTGAAATTGCATAGTTGATATTTAGATTGTGTGTTGATATGTTTGATTGTGTCTATGGTGGAGGAACAATATGTAGAACATGCAACTTGATGGGTATGCATTAAGACCAGATGCGCATTGGTTTGATTATGAGATATGATTATGACATGAAAATAAGATATGATACCGAATGATCCTAGTTAATGCTTGGCTACAACTAGGTACTTATTTGATATGCATCTTATTGATATAATTGTGAATTTCGATATATTAAGTGAGGGTTGGTCTATTGGTGATGTATGCCTCCCCGCAGCTCCTTTGGATTAAGAAAGCCTTATCGCTATATGAGTGCAGGTGTACGGTTGGGCTATTAGTAATGCATAGCTCCCCACATCCATCTGAGGTGTAGTATTGTGAGGATTTATTCTTAGAGTCTAGGGTCCTACAAATATTTTTTCTTTATGATTTATTATACATGGCATGCAATTTGTCAAGCATCATATATATGTGTTTATACTAGTATAAACTATATATTGTGTGAATAGGTGTTGGAGGGAGATATATACTTATTTAGCGAGGTCTGACTCCTACCAACTCTATTTTTCAGGTTAGCTGCTACCAACTTTGCAGCAGTGACTCCAATAAGTGTCGATTGCAACATATCTACTCCTATATATGCTTTTCCTTTGTTTTCACTTGTTCTTATGCTCTAGTGTACACATTGATATGATTTAGTATATGATTTGTTTTTCTAATGCACGCTAATATTATTATATTTTACTATGTATATTTATGTGTGTTCGTGTTGTTATTTATTTTTTTGCAATTTTGTATTTATTTATATCACTTGTAGTCAAGCTTACATGTGATCTAAGGGCTTTGACTTTCGGGTTTATATGTTGATCGTGTACCCGTTCAGGTCGTGGCATATAAAGATTGCTTATCTTGTTCAAATTTATTTCTAAAAGAATTTGTCACTAGAATAATAGTTTTTTATCCTATACTGGTAGGCGATAACTGTTGAACTCCATACTCAACAATCTAGACATGTATAAGCACTTAGAACTACTTATAAACATCATCATGGCAATTGGGAAAATGTTCAAGATTTTTCTAGGGATTGGTAGAAGTGACAGAACTTCAAATGACAATGTAAAAGGTGGATTTATAAGTGCCAAGTGGTAAGGGTGGCTTAGTGATCAAAACAATGAGAATCACAAATAAGATGCTTTTGATCATAACGATATGGAAGTTTCACATAGATAAAAGGTCAACATAGGTTAAGTAAATGCATTCTCATTTCCTTAAAGATAAAAACTTATAGAACATCAAACATAAAGCTAACACTTCGTAGACTCTAAAGCAACTACTGAACTTAGTGGAACATATCAGAGAATGTTTCAAAATAAAAATCAGAAATGGTATGAACATCTGAATCTAGTTTGATAGTCACCAATTTGGTCCTTTATGCAAGCTTCTAAGTTAGAGCTCTCTTAAGGCTATCTTACAGACAATACAATAATTGAAGCAGCATTTTAGGGTGATTCTTTGAGCTAGCCAATTTATACATCTAGGGTTTCTGATCATTAATTCAAAACTTATCAGCTTATAATGCCACTTTGTATATGGTTAAGGCACGACTCTTCATCCTTCATAAATCAATCATGATTAGAAGTTTTTAAAGACACTTACTAATTTATGTCTTGGACAGTGGAAGATTAAGAAACAATAAGAAGTTTGATGGCAGGATGCTTAGATGAGAAAGACTTTAATAGTAAGAGGCTTAGGTGATAAAATAAGTAATGCGAGTAGTACTAACTGGACAATATAATCTAAATTTATAACTTTAGTGATTTGCAAATTTGTTGCTTTGTAATGTTTTGGTTTGACTTCCAAATCTTTTTTCTTATTATTCCTTGTTTTTGATGCAAAGTAACTTAAAGTCTATAGAAGAAATAAAAGAGAAAAATTGAAATTTAGATTCTATTCGGATTCTTTATTAAATAGGAAGTAGTTATAAGTTAAATGTATTATTTAAGTTTAGATATTTTATCCTATTTGTTTAAAACTTAAACTTATAGAAATTTTTGTTTGAATATGATTTAAATATGTTAGGAACTCTTTCCTACTAGAATAAGAAATCTAAAAACTTTATAAAAATGTGTATGCTTATCCCTTCGAGAATAACAATACAATTTTTTTTTACAAACTTAAGTTTTAAATTAGAATGGATGGTGATTTCTTCTCTGTGTGATTCATATTAATATATGAGCTATATTTTCTTAATTTGTTAATTTTAGCTACTAGTTAATGCTTGTTTTATTTGTCCTACATCAATTTTAGTCTTTTTGGGTCTTAATTTATTTTAATTTAAAATTAATAATTTCCTAATATAAGAGAATTGTCTTAATACCTATGTGACTTTTCACTTCTTCATAAATTTAATATCTAAGACATGATAAAATATCTCATTGTCACTGTCTTAATACATTATGAAATATTCCATATTAAAATTCTACTATACATACAAAAGGACAACATTTTATTGCCTTTTTAAGGAGGAGAGAATAGAAAGTGCATGACTCTGGCGGACAAGTAAGTGGATCTCAATTTAAAGTTTTCCAAAAGTGACTCCCAATTGGCTTTTTTTCATAAAACAGAGAAACGGTGGGGAGAAGTCCTGGAACCACCCTGGAAAAAAGTAAAATACATGGTGCAAACAGCTTGACTGATTCAGGCACAAGGACAGAGATGCAGTCCACTAAGAACGGGACGACGCAAATTGGACCAAATCTGCTGATTCATCCTTATCCTTATCCTGATTCAACAGTTGCCTAGAAGTATTTCACATGGACTTTTGCTGCTCTTTGTAAACAGCCAGAATAGAACCCTAAACCAATCAACCATTACTAGGATGGAAAAACCGGTACGGTTGATGAATCAACCGGGAAAGTCCATGCATAGCTTATGATACGAATCAAATTATAACATAAAAACCGAAAGGAAATCTTGAGTTAAAATTCTCATTGAACAAAAGACTGGTTGCATTTTTACACACTCATAGCAAACAAAGTAGATAAGTACAAAGAGATCGATGAGACTGAATTTGCATCTCATGGTTTTATCCTTAGTTTTCACGATAAAATGAACTCATTGAAAAAATTATATGGAAGTGAAACAAAAAAAATTAAAGAAAAGAAAAAAATTAAAGCAACTTGGCAGAGCCACCACTCTTAAAGCTGTTGTAGCTTCCGCAAATGCTCTAATAGCGAAGTAGCCTTTCGCTTCGCCCTCTCAGTGCCGCTGTTAGCAAGCTCTGTCAAAGGTATTACCGCACCAAGCCTACTTATACAAGAAAGATTCTCAGGATCTCTCTTGCACAAGGAAAGTAAAATGGCCCCTGCATTCTCCTTGCTGCGGGGTTGACCTGTTCTTAATAAATCTATCAAAACAGGAATGGTGCTAGCCTTTACAATGGCAGCCTTTGCTTCTTGGTTGCTAGCTAAAACTGAAAAAATTGTCAGAGCTTCATCAACCATACCATTTGCAGAGTCTGTAAGCATCTTTAATAATGCTGTTACAATTCCTGACCTCACAGCCCTGCCCTTGTTCCCCTGATAAATGCACAAATTGAACAAGGCTGTGGCTGCATCTTTCTTCCCTCTAGTACTTCCATTTTCAAGCAATTCTACCAGAGCAGGTATTGCCCCTGATGCACCAATGATTATTTTGTTCTCATCAGCAAGGGATAAGCTAAAAAGAGTTGCTGCTGCATTTTCTTTCGCTTCCACACTTCCAGCTCTTAGAACTTGAACAATAGAAGGAATAGCACCAGCAAGCATTATTAGTCCCTTGTTATTTTCATAGATTGATAGGTTAAGAATGGACGTGACAGCATTTTCTTGTATTGAAACATCTTCCGCAGTCAATAGGTTGATTAGAACAGGAATGGCTCCTGCTTCTGCTATAAGTATCCTGTTATCAGTACTTCGTTTGGATAGTGACCTGATTTCTGACACAGCAGCTCTACGCTCCTCAATTGACCTACTTGAGAGCTTGCGAACAAGTGCCTGAATGGCCACCATGTCACCACTAACATCACGGAAAGATCCATCACTCTTTTTCAATCTTCCATTTGCTAACCCAGTTGGCTGCTGAATCTTGTGCTTCTCACACCACTGTGATATTAAACTTCTCAATACATAATTGGGGGTCAAAGTCAAATGTTCAAGCTTCTGTTGAGTTTTTGGACATGTTGTGTTGCCAGAATCTATCCATCTCTGTATGTACGACCTTTCATATGTCTGCAAAATTTCAAAGCAAATCAGAAAGGTAAAAGAATTCCGAAGGTGGATGATTTCGATGCTTCCAAGCACATATTGAAGGGAAAAAAAGAAGAAGACAGTTTAACACACTGGTCTGTTCGGAAATGTTTTACCTGTCCTGTTGCAACTATAACAGGATCCCTCATCAGTTCCAAAGATATTGGGCAGAGAAAATCATCAGGAATTGTAACTGAATCAGGCTTTTTCATGTCTTCTAAACTAGTTTTAGCTGGATTATCTTTCTTGCTATCATCAACTTCATTTGACTTGCTAATTGCCTGATCTACAATGAAGCTTTTTGAGCTGTTACGTCCTGAAACAGTTTCTAGGCTTTCCATAACTTCCTTGACACTACCACTGCCGCTATTCTCAATATGCCAGCTTCTAGTTAACCTGTTCCCCTTTGATACCTGATTGATATCATTGTCCGTGGACTGAGTTAAGGTAGCCAAATTCATTCTTGAATTAATTGAGTCATGTCTTTCTATAGCTCTTTGCAACTGCGCTCTTACCAATACAACCTAGGAGGTGAAAAATTGTTGAGGTTGCAATCCACTGAATGCAAACAGATAAAAGTTATCACAAAAAAGTTACATCTGAACCCGTACCTGCTCTTGTACTTCCTCTGAGATATCAAACTGATCATACGGGATCTTAGCCAAAGCATTGTGCAATTTCAATGTCACACACTGAAATTGGGAAGCAATTTCCTTCCCTCCATCCTTAAACCAAGAAATAGCAAACTCAGCAAGATAGCAACTGAATTTTCAAGAGAGGACGCAGCAGTTATTATGGAGTTTCATTTAAAACAGTTTTTATACATAGAAAACCAAAAATAAAAAGGGAAGTCCTTTCTGAAGGATATGCATCCATACTAGAATTTAAATTTCAATAGGTCCAATCGTTACTTGGAACCAAAATAACAGATTTAAATTATCCCCTTCACAATTCTGCTTTTGGTAAAGTTAAAATCTTTACTATCTAACCACTGTAAGTTGGTATTTAGAAACTTCAAATTGTAAGAATGATAATTCAGTAAACAATAATCCAACAGTCAATTGACTGTGATGTAGTCTTCGTGGAATCTTACTGCCACTTCTATTTCTAAACTCCCTCATTTAAAGAACATGAATTTAAGATTCCCAAATGAAACAAGCTTTTATCTTTTAGGAACTTACCAACTGAAGCACTCTTCAACAACCAATATCAGTGAATCAAACAAAAATGAAGTACTACAACCCAGGTTATCTTCAGCGCAAGAACAATAACTAGAAACTAGAAGCCAAAATAACCATACCCCAGAATGTCTACCCCCAAACGGAACAACAATATCAGAGAGAGAGAGAGAGAGTTAAGCTTACAGAACTATTAGCGGGTTCAAAACTGGAAGCAATGAAACTCAGAAGTTTCGCATTTTGAAGGGAAACAAGTAGATCAGAGCACCAACTACCAGAGGAAGAAGAAGAACAAGAAGTGGACGCATCCAACGGCGTAGATTCACCCTTGAAATCCCTTATCTCTTCAAGGAAATGAGTCAACAAAGAAACCCGACGAACCAGATCGGTATACTCCTTTCTGAACACCGACCCACCATCATTTCCGACAGACATTCCGGCAATCTCCCGGACGAGGTCGAGGAGGACCACCACAGAGGCACTGCCGGCCATTGTCCTGTGGACGACGGCCGACGATAGACGTCAAGTTTGAGTCTTTGCCTCTCTCTCCGCGTCTGTCTGTCTCTCTCTCTCTCTCTTAAAGCTCCAATCTTTCTGTGAAGAGGCTTATTATAATAATCCTCTTATTAATGTGTAGCCCTTATTTGGCTCAAAACTATAAGCCGGAGGGTGACATGATCAAGCCTGACTTAGAGAGAGAGACGTGGGATTTTCATACAGCATTTTCTTTATAATTTTTCACGGTCTTATTATCTTATTGGTTTAGAAGGATAACAGAAATAGAAATAGAAAGAAAAATGGGGAATGGAGAGAGAGGGTGGAGATAGCGAGATTCGTGGCACGAAGTTGTGCTATGTTATGTGGGTGTGAGGGGGAGAGAGCAGAGAGTACAGCTGGATTTGGAATATAGGGATTTGTCCATCAACTACAACTGGTTGTCTACTACTAGACAGTATTAACAACTTTCCACCAATACAATTTATTTATACCCCAGGGTTAAATTTGATAATAAGAGAAGATGGATTGTATTGTGATGCAAGGCTGGAAAGGAGAAGCCATCATTACCACCAAATTGTTTGTTTTTTATTTTGGTACTTATCCATTAAGGGATAAATATAAAAGGACTTGAGACAGTGGAAAAACACAGCAGTAAGCTGCACATGCAACTGACTAAGGGACAGTTTGTTAACGGTAGCATGCTTTTCTTTTTCTACTTTATTACAAACTTTTTTTTTTCTTTTCTTCACTTTACCTTGATTAGAATTCATTGTAAAAGTACTTTAGTAAATTATCTAATCTCCAACTTAAATGGCATACTGTTTCCATTCTGATAGGACCAAAACCACGTGCATGCCAATCCATGAAAGCTGGTGGAAGTCAATGAGTTGATCAGAACAATGAAACTTCTACCTTATTACATGGAAGATGATCAGAATCTGGAACGTAAATGAGAAGTCGTTTTGGATAAAAAAAATGCCCCCGTTCATGAAACATGGAGAGATATGGAAATGTCCTAACATTGGATGCCCGAAAGTTAGGTGCTAATGAAGAAAAATGATAGTTGACAGCTTGACAAATTCCCTTCCCCACCGCTAAAACCATTGAAATAATGATCATTTTTATCCAGACACGGAAAGATCGCATTTGCAAAATCATGGGTCTTTTCTGGCTAATGTGCTGTCTACCACCTGTATCTCTTCTTCAATGCCCTGATCATGAGTCCACTTTTGAAGATAAAGTTCAATGGATATGAGCTAATTAATCAAACAAAGGAATCATCATCCCTCTTATTTCCCTCTGCCTTTCTTTCTTTAATCATAATACATCATTAATGAAAAACAATATTGAAAGTTCGGTTTTGCAAAATCCGATTCTACCTCAGGTGCTTCGAATTGTCTCTGGCGGTTGCTTAATGCAATCAACTGTATCAGTAACTCTCAATATTCCAGAAAAATTAATCACGCAAAGAATAAATGGACAACAAAGATTTGATAATACAGTTCTACATATTTTGTCTACATCTATGAACCCTCATTTAGCTTAATCAACTTTCACTTGTGATATAATAGTTTTACTCAAGATTTTACTGAACCAACACACTCAACCCTTGACATTATTCCCTCATACTTACATCCCGTAAAAGTATATCACTCCCAATAACACGATTATCTTGTGTTAACTTCAATAGAGGATTTTACATCAATGTTTGATAATAAGGATGAGAATAAGACAACTCAAGTGATTAAATCAATAAAGATATAAACAAAGAAAAACACTTGAGATAAAAGACACTCCCTTATATGTGCAACCTTATCAACTCAAAATCATGAGAAGTCGTTCAACAAAAATTCTGCTGTGAACCTTCAAAACAATCAGTGAAGAGATTCACACACAGCAGCCACAAAAAGATCATCAAACAAACATGTATTTCATCATCGAAACATTTAAAAATACATCTGCACAATTTATCACTTTACTACACAGTTTTTCCACACAAAAGCGATTAAGCATAGTCTAATTATTCACTCACACGTGCAGAAATGCAGCTGCCAAGAATAGGTCAATAAAGCATGTAATTGCTCGAACAAAAACAAAGAAATGTAACTGCACAAATTGATTAATTTTTTTACTAGTTTTTTCCTCACAAAAACAAACTTAGCTGCCCAGAAAATTCACGCAACCAATGGAAAAAAAACACAATTGCCTAAAATGGATAAGATCATCAAAAAAATATAGCTATCTTAGATAACCCAAATCAACGAAATAGGATGCCAAAGATAGCTCCAAAATCACCAAAAAAATCTGCACATTATCCTTATTAAGATATGGTGATATTATCCCAAATAAATCCTATCTTCATTAAGATTTTATCCTTAATGGAACCTTTTGCTTCAAGAATCCCACCTAAGGTGGATAACTTATAATAATGATATTTCACATATATCTAACTATGTTTAATTACAAATAATGACCAAAATTAATTAATATGATATCGTAACAAATATCTTAACAATCTCTCCCACCCCTTTTGGCATTATTCGTCACATATTAGGACTTCCCCTAAAAAAGATAATTGGACACTCCCCCTTAATCGAATATCAAATTCCAACTAACATCAACTTCACATAAGCTGAAAATATCTAAAAAATAACCAAAGAAATAATAATCTCAAATAAACAATTATTTAAACATCCAAATTTCTCCCCCTTAGGATAAAAAGATGTCAGAAAAAAATAATGCCTTCAATGCAATCAATGTCAACAAATAAGGAGGCATAGCAATTAGCAGTAGGTGCAGCAAAAGAATCATAAGCACGTAATGCAACAACAAAAAGTGAAGATGATAATTTACCACTAGTTAAAACACTAGTTAACATATCATTACTCGCATTCAACGAATCATAATCAAACATAATTAATCTCCTCCTTATATAAACCATATAAAAGAATATTTCCCAAACTCATACAACCCATGATATAGAGAGAAATCAAGATAAAAATTGAAAAATTCAAATCATAGAAAATCCAAAGCTTCCTATAGGTCTCGAACCAAGCATCAACGTTTTCTTAACATCACTCCATAAATCAAAATCCAGAAGCAAAACTCTCAAACCATCAAGCAAAGTTTCATTTTTATATCAAATATACTATTCAACAAGTAAGAAAAAGCCAAACACATACCAATCACCTAAACCTTAGAAAACCCATAAATTAAAAACTCAAAAAGCCTAGATGTTAACTCCTTCAAACCTCTTTTTTGTAAATAACCAACATTAATATACTTTAAGAATGTAAAGCACACAGTCCATGTACCCTCTAAGAAATTCAAACATGGGCTTATTCCCCGTTACTTTAACTCTATCATTAGATGTCTGGTTGGTTTCTCCCTCATAAGCAACCAATTGGTCCTCTATCGAACCATTTTCTTTTCCAGCAGCTATTAATTATAAATCTTGACAATTTCTGATTTTAGCTTCATTGTGTCTCTGTTATGATTTGTGAGACTAATTTTAAAGGTTTTCTTCTACCACCTTACTAATCTTTTGAATTGTAAGAAGTAATAGCCTACAACATATAACAATTATCTGCCAATCTTTTGCCACTTACTAAGCACTCTCCTTATTCATTTAACACCTTGCATCCATCATTAGTAAATTTAACTGACAACCCATCATCACAAAGCTGACTAATACTTACCAAGTTGGTTTTAAACTATCCACATGAAGCACGTTTTTGAAGTGAGGAAGTCCATCCATGCAAACAATTCCTCTACCAATCACCTTTGCTTTCTTCCCATCACCAAAAGTAACTTGACCATCCATATAATATCAAGTAGCTTCTTTCCCCTGTCATATGACATGACCACCCATTGTCAAAATACCAACCATTATGAGAAGCAACCCACACGGATTTAAGAGCTACAAGTGCTTGTAGTTGACCTTTACTAACCCAAGTATGGTAATGTTTGTTGTTCTGAAAGTTCATTAAAGAGTATCTAGATTTTCAGTTTTGAGCCCTCTGAAATATCATCTCTGTCAGCTTGTAACA
>JAOQMR010000211.1:8858655-8868726 GCA_027563865.1 Erythroxylum pelleterianum
AATATTCATATCAATTAAAACATTATGAATTTCTAATTTATATTAAAACATTATAAACAAAATTTACAAAAAATATTATAAATTAATTATAATTTAATTAATACTAAACAATCCACGACGTCTAATGAATTAGACGTCGCAGAATGTAACTTTCCACAATCCCTGACGTCTAACTCAACGTCGCAGAATGTCACTTTTCTCCGACGTCTATGCAACGTCGTAAAAAGGCATCCAATCTCTGACGTTTGAAACAAACGTCGGGCATTATACACTACTTTTTCGACGTTCTCCTAGACGTCGTAAAATAGCTTATCTATCTACGACGTCCTTACTTAGACGTCAGAGATACCCATTACCTACTGACTATCTACGACGTCTATTGCGACGTTTTTATTAGACGTCGTAGATTATATTCTGCGACGTCCTAAGAGCTTTTACGACGTCTATTAGACGACGCAAAATGTATGCTTTTGTTGTAGTGAGTTATATTTCTCCTTATATCATCTTTCTGATTGTAATTAAAAAAAAAAGTAATCTCCTTGTTTGTAGGTATAAGTCACATTAATTGGTCGAACAATGTAAATTATTGTAATCTTTGCCTCTTTATTATATATCTCTGTGTGTGCGCATGCGCGTTTGTGTGTGTATTCAGTATCAAACTTGTTTAGAGACATCTAGACAGTAAACCTTAGCTAAGATATCAATTATGCGAGCTTAGGTTTACTATCAAGATGTCTCTAAACAAGTATACTAAGAAGTTTAATGGATCGAATGATTTCATTCTATGAAAGGTGAAGATAATAGCAATTCTTATTCAACAGGACTGTGTAGTCGCATTGAAAAGAGAAGAAAAACTACTAGAGAATTTGGAGGCATCGAAGTAAGAGAGATTCTGTGAAAGGCACACAACATAATATTATTGAGTCTGGATGGCAAACTTTGAGATAGGTGGTTGATGAAACTAGTATTGCTTTACTAAGGAAATAAATTGAAAGTAACTATTAGAAGAAATCACTTACTAATCGTTTATATCAAAAGCATCATTTGTACATTTTGAAGATGTCAGAAAGTACATAGGCAAAATGTTACATTAATAACTTTAGTAGGATCATCTTAGATCTGCAAGGTTTTAGGATTAAAATTGAGGATAAGGATCAAGCAATAATGCTATTATGTTCCTTGCAAATTCATTTGAGAATTTTGTGGATCTCATATTGTATAGGAGATAAACTATTTATGTCAACAATGTGAAGGATGCGATGTAGTCCAAAGAATTAAAAGAAAAAAGAAAATAACTCTGGAATATACGAAGATGGATCAAAATAGGGCCTGATTATTAGTAGAGATAGGAGTATGGAAAAACATATTAGAAATAAAAGCAAATTATGATCTAAGTCAAAGGTTAAAATTGTTTAATGCTTTAGTTATAAAGAGAAGGGATACTTTATAAGGGAATACCCACAGTGAAAGAAGGAAAATAAGAAAAAGAAGACATATGGGAAATCAAGTGTAGTTATAGCATAAATGAATTTTGATGAAGAGGATGGAAGAGGAGATGATGTTTTGATGATGAAGAGGATGGAAGAGGAGGTGATGTTGTGATGGTCAATATGTATAATTCTCTAAGTTGATGGGTAATAGGCAATGAAGTATCTTATCATATAACCTTTAACAAAGGCTGGTTCTATTCTTTTTAGAGAATAGAATGGTACTATCAAGTTAGATGATGAATGAGAGCAATATTTTCAAAGGTAGTGGTATAGCACTCCAATCTCGCAAGACACGTACCTGACATCCTGAATGATGTCCAAGTACGCACCCCACAAGGATGACATGCTAGAACAGTCAAACACCCGAAACTCAGTACAAAGTTTTCAAATTTATCATACGCATATGCGGAACAAAAATAATCAAATCAGACCCACTTTTTTTTTGACATTTCCTTTCACAAGTGTTACCAACATTTTTTCAAATCATCAGAATTTCATTAATTACTAGGGCCCATTACAGATACAAAACACTTACAATCATAATGTAATTACAATATAAATGCATTCGCATACACATTGTATAATAATTTCGGATTACATTCTTTAATACAAAAATTAATGGAAAATTCTATGCAGAAGCAAACTGATCTTGACCTCTATCTCTTTCTTAAATGAAGTAGCTATACTCCCATTTGCCTAATAGGGTAACTCTTTTGAGCCTAAAAAATATTGCAAATTTTGGGTGAGTTTTGCAAACTCAGTGTATTGGCCCCCGAATTTTTATCTTGTTGAATTAAGCATGATTGAAATCATTATTGAGGTTTTGATAGATTAATTATTTTGTAGTTATTAAATTATGTCAAAGTTAGTAGGATTTATTGTATGAGTTAATGGAATTAAAGTGTTAAGGTTATAAGAATGCTCAAGGGTATTTTGGTAAGACACTTTAGTATAAAAGACATAAGGCATGGAAGGAAGGGCAAATTGGACATTTCTTACTCATTAAGGACATAAATGGAAGAATTAAGTGTTGTCTTGCATTTTAAGAAGCAAAAAATGTTATTTGTGGGAGAGAAGAAGAAAATAACGAAAAGAAGAAAGAGAGAAGTGAGAGTTTCGGTAGTTTGAGAGAAAAGATGAGAGTTGAGCTAGGGTTTCATTTTTCTTAGCATTCAAGAGAGATTTTGAGGTTGTTCAAGAAGAGAAAAAGGTAGAGGAAGAGAAGAGCTTCCATTAGAGCCAAGAAACTCTTCATTCGGTGAAGAATCAAAGTAAGATCATTTCGAATCTTTTGGATTTTTAGAAGGATTTTAGTTCATGGAGTTTAGAAAATGCATGGGTTTAAGTATTCTATAATCAATTTTAGTGATTTTTCATTATGGGATTTTCAATTGGATTCCTATTAAATGGGGTTTTGCCATTGTTGAAGGAAATCAAGAAAGGTAAGAGGAGCAAGAGGAGAGGCATTTTGATTAAGTCTTTAAGCAAGAAAGTTAAGGTGGGTACATCTTTATAATAGAGTAAATAAGCCACTAATGTTTTCTTTGAATCAAGGAAGTTTAATGATTTCAATTGCATCATAAGTGTTGCATTTGTTGCTTTGCTATATGTTTGTTATATGAATTGTGTTGGTTGATTTATGAAAAGACTTTGAAAGTGATTTTTTTTTAAAAAGATAACATGTACGTTTATTATCATATTACGTTTATTGTTTATTATTCTAATATGATAATTCCTTGATTAAATTTATACACTTGCCATCATAATGGAGATTATGATAATGAGAGTCATATCTTTAGGGTTTAATCTAAAAGTGTTCTTAATCATAGGATCATCAAATATGGACTTTAATGATCTAGTTAAATCAATATGTATGTAATAGTATCTATTGGATGGATATTAGTAGATCTCATTTACTAAGTTACATATATAGATGATGCATATGGAGATATAATCATTGAACTGACCAAACTGAAATTTCCAATAATTAATATTACCTATGAACTGTCAAGTGGGATATTCTCATAAGGATTTAAATGTATATTTTTCCTTGACCTGAGATCATCATAGTAATCAATAGATCACTTATTATGTTTTGATGTTGGACACCTAGTATGTAAAAATGCTAGTTGAATGATCATTGGATATAATTAAGAACCTATCTGCTTAGTGGTGAGTCAAGATGAGATCCATCGACTCTAGGTAATGAGTTTGAGCTCTATGTTGTTATTGATCTTAATGGTTGTTTCAAAACCTTAGTCAGGGCGATTGAATAAGTGAAGAAAATGAGTTTTCTAAGTCATTCACTAATCATTAATGATCGATATGTAACAAAGTTGGTTATCTAATAGGGTTTGACAGTTAAACCATACCTTAGGATAATCCGGACTTGTAATGATGGAAGATAATCATACATTATCCTTAACTAGGTTCTATCTTTATAAGGTTGTTACTTCATACTATCCAGTCGTTGAGGAGTGTTGTTAGACGTCAACCTTGATTAGTAATTAATTGGATTAATTACTACCGACTTAGTGATGAACCTATGTGGTCACACACTTACGAGTGTAATATTTCCTATTTATAATTATTTAATTTATTATGAGATAATTTATTAAATAATCTATATGACATATTTTTTGCTAGCACAGAAAATATAATTAATATTGGAAATTTCTTTTGTACAGAATAAATGAATAGAATAAAATAGTTTTATTTTATTTCATTTTATAAATAATTATTTATTATTTAAAAAAAAGAGAAGAAAGCAAAAGGCGTAAGATGGTTTGGTGTTTGTGGTTGTTTTTTTGGTTTTAACTTTGAAAACCAAAACAAAATGAAACGTTATGAAGTAAAAAAAAAACGCTAAGACTTGCAACACTAACGTTATTATATTACTTACGCAGAAAAGAGTTGTTAATATAGATACGTTATTCATCTTCATGTTTTTCGTTTTTTGTACGTGAAAACAGGGAAGAGTTTTTTTGAATATGGAGATACTCGTTGTGTTTGTACGTTAAAAAGAAAACGAAGAAATAGAAATATTCTTTGTTTTTTGGTTCTGTTTACGGAAACATAAACAAAAGAAAAGTTTAAGAAAATTGTTTTCTCGATTCTTGAAGAAAGGGTTCTTCAAATTTATTCATTGTCATATCAAGTGTTAAAAGTGAGACGTATTTTTTGGTATAGAGTACATAAATATTTGATGTTTTGACAATGAGTGGCCTTTCCTTTCATTACAATATAGTTCCATCAAGTGTTGAATTTGGACCAGACAGCCTGAGAGTAGGAACATTGAAAGAAGATATGGGAATTTGTTTCAGGAACCAAGTGACATAATAAATAGAAGGTGCTCTGAATTCCAATCACCTATGCCTTATTTGTAGTCTTTATCCCACTGCCAGTCATGATGACGAGTTAGGACTTTGGGGTCACTAATTTGGACCGTATAAGATTGAACTAGTGGACTTTTGGGGAATGAGACCTAAATAAGGAGCCCTTTACCTATATAACTTCGTCATCCTGATTCGAATTCAGCTGGTATACAGGCAGGTTATCCAGAGTCTAGCTTTCACCCGTGAGGTTAAAACTCCAATTCCCTGCAGAAATTGTCACTCATCTTCGCTTGAAGGGGAGTTCTCACTTCTCATAGTGAGTGCATTCAAGTCCTGCCTTAGGCTTAACGGCCCTAGATTGGTCCAATTATCAAACAAGAACAAATTGAATTCACCATTCCTTATCATGCTTTTGAAAGGAGTGTGGAATGAATACAGCAAAAAGAACTTTAGGCAACGAAATATTTGTAACAATTTAAAAATGTGTTGCTAATATAACGTAAAAGTTTTTAAAACTATTGATTTTAATAATATTAAAAAGCAACTATTATAATAATTTGTTGTTTTATATATGAAAAAAGCAACAAAATTATAAAAAAAAAAGTTTTAAAACTTATTTTTACTATTGTAAAATCATGAAGATGATAACGCTTTCTTCTATTGGTCTTCAGCGTTTACTTCCGAGATGAATGAGATGCTTAATGTTAGGCTTTAAAAAAACATCTATGTTGTTCGTACCCTTTAGTAAAAAGTATATGCAGCTAATAAAATAGAAGGGGAGTTGAGGCATAGAACCTAATTGCAGCAGGACTAGGAGCACCCCTAAACCTCAGGTCTGGTGATTCCTATTCTGGTGATTTTCTAGTACAGCTACATTGCTCGCTTCTGTTTATTGATATAACCGAGCCTTGGTGGTCCTAGAGTTGACCATATTAGAAGGGCAAATACGTGTTGAACAGTGAAAAGTTGAACTATTTGTTTCACTTAGTAAATTTTTGTATCTAGTCTATGCAAAGAACACTGGCAGACTGGGTATATCAACAGAATATTAGGATCCACCTCCAGTCAACTGAAAGTAGTTGCATTCATAGGTGATAGCTGGAAATATTTGCTATGATTAATATAGAAATATCTGTTCTGATGGATATTTGAAAACAGGGCATTTCAGATATGAGAAATGAAAGGAAATGTTGTCACTCTTGCTTGGTTGGTAAATAGACAGCTACCTTTCCAAACGAAGCAACACATCTAACTCCTCCACTCTACATAATAGTAACAATACTGTTGTGAAAACAAGACAGAACCTTAAACCAAAACTTAGTTCAGATTGTCCCTTTAGTAAGATGTTGTCGTTAGGATTTTGATCTTTTAGCAACATCGAACATTGCGCTTGTTAATATTCTACAGGCTATGTCGTAGGGAACCGAGCAGTTAGGTATGGCAATTGAATTGGAAAGTGGGAGATAGGCACGATTATGCTTATCTATTTCTCACTCACCATACCACGCTTGCAGTGCTACCGCCACTCAGCTCCAACTCTTTTCACTTCGGGTTTTGTAAACGCTGGTGCTCCTGTCGGTGCAAGTAAACCAGTTGTGTACACTTGGGCACGTGAGATGCACGTTCAAACCCCAACCAACCTACAAAGATACTAGCGCTCGCTCTCTGAATCTTCATCTAAACGCCCAGTTGGCCCCATACACCAAATTCACATGCATATTATATTTAGTGAACTTTTATCAGAGTCTGTCCCGATCTTTAAATAAAAGTTAAGACAAGGAGAGGAGACTAATAACGTTAACACAAACATACTCGTAACAACTACACAAATACAATAATAGGTTTCACTCGGACATCTCATCCAAATCCAACTCCTTCCTTCAGACCACACGAGAGAATAATACTATCAAAATCCACCAACTAACTTACAAGTCAAACACCATGCTTTTTTTTCCTCTACATACATTCTCTTTTACATTATTGAACAGCTGCCTGTGTTCTCATCACTGAACATATGGGTAGCTGCAGAGTGATCACCACTGGGATTAGGTTGTTCGATGTAAGGATAAGGTGCAGGAGGTGCAGGACTATAATTATAGTAATAGCCAGTGCTAGGTGGAATAAATGGAGACCTATGATACATCATTTGAGGTTGAGGTTGTTGCATGACATGCCTGTTTTGCATGTTCATGGCCATTGATGATGCTGGATGGTTATAGCCATTCATGTTCATCAGCATGGATGATGGGTATTGACCTGTGGAATATACATTGCCTGGAAATCCTCCTGCAGAAGATGCTTGGTACCCATTACTTGGCTGAACTTGATATCCTCCTAACCCATTGGAATTATTCCCCCCTAAGCCACCTGCACCATTACCAACAACACTTGCTCCATTTGCGGGAAAACCAGCTAGGCTCATCATAGTACCAATGTCATTTCCTCTTTTTCCCTCTCCATTGGTTACTTGGCCATTGTTCATTTTCAATGCAGCCATTGTCTTCTCATCTATTACACCCTGATTAAACTTCATTCCCATATTCTGATTTGGGTTTCCTTTCTTCCCAATATTATTCCCGTTCCCGTTCCCATTTCCATTTCCAACATTGTTGTTCATTTTATTGCCATTGTTGGCAGTTGCTGCAGCGGCGGCGGCGGCAGCAATGGGTCCACCACTTTTCCTTGCATTGTTGTTGTTAGCATTAATGGCCTGTTGGCCAAGAAGACCAAGTTGGTTCATCCTCAGGAAACTCAGCTCCTCCTCATCATCCTCATCTTCATCATCATCAAAAATTTCATCATCTTCTTCCAAGCCAAAAGCAGGGAACTTCTGCTGGTTCTTTAAGGCTTCAAGGCCTTTGATCAACCCTTGCTTTTGATTTTTGCCGCTCTTGTCATCCTTGATGCAATTGCTCTTCTGGCTTTGGTTTTGGTTTTGGTTCGACTTTTGGGACCAAAGCTCAGCATGTTTACCAGCCCTGACTAGTTTCTTGATCAAAGTTGCAGAGTCTACAGTTCCAGATACTGTAACCTTCTGTTGCTCGGCATCGATGTTTACTTGATAAACCCCTGGAACAGAAGACTTATGAAGGTTTAAAACATTGACGAAAATGTAGACACAAGATAAATACTACGCCAAAAGGGTAACTTCACTAGAATTAAGGCCACGCTCATTTCCAAATCTTGAAGTCCGTACGTGGGCACCGATAGATAAAAAGTATTTGAGTCCTCTGACTTTATCGGTCACATTAAAGGGATTATTAATAAAAAGCTTGGATAGATAGTTGGTAAGCACCTAATTGGTTACGATACAACCATTCTTTTCATAACGGGATCCTCCCTCACCCCCTCCCCTTAAAATAAAAAGGAAAGGAAAATTTCATCTTGCAACGTAACATGATAAGTTCAAATAAGTATCGATAGAACTACAAGGAACGGTGACCAATTTAACTGCCATGGACAACAGAACTCAGAATTCTCTGATTGGAAACGCAAACGAACTGAAATTTACAAGTTTTTAGAATCTCATTTGTAGCTTTCTGCTACTCAAGGTAACAGTATGGACTATACAACACTAACAGAATTCTTTGCGCTATTTTTAGAACAACCAGACACAATTGTACCAGAAAGAAGAGAAGATAACAAGTCTCATCCAAGGGAAGAACAACAATGCAAACATAAAAAACAAGATAATGGAGTTGATACCTTCAATTCTTTGAAGCAGTTTCTTGACTTTCTGCTTACACCCATCACAATGTATGTTGACTCTGAGAACACAGGTCTGTAGACAAACATAATGAGAAAGAAGGCAAGCAACAAGAACAAAAAGAAAGTTTGTCAAGGAAAAGACCAAAAACAAACTTTGCTCAAGTTACGGAGAAATAAATAAAAAGATACAAGTGAGAAAAGGCAGAAAGAATGTGGTTGAAAGAGAGGCAGAGAGGGACCTGGATCTTGAGTAGCTTAAAGTCTTCATCTTTAGTCATTTCTTCAGTAGCGATGTTTGGAATGAAAGAGCCTCACACTCACACACACTCAGCTAGAAAAGATGAGAGAAAAGTTAAAGCAACACTATATATCTTAACAACAAGGCAGTGGCTGAAGTAAAGGTAAAAGGAGATATAACATGCGGGTTTCTAGTTATACAAACAAACTATAAGAAAACATAGATTCTTCTTTCTTTTTTCTTTTATCAAAAACAAACAAAACAAATGCACATGGGTTAACCAAAACCCAAATGCCAATGCTGAAGACAACTAAGGAGAGACAGAGAAGGTACAGTAAAGAAGCAAATGGAGAATCACAAGTCAGAGAGAGTAAAAAGTGGGTGGTAAAGAAGAGAGAGAGGGAGAACCAAGGGATGCCCTGCTTCTCTGAAATCTGAAATCTGAAATGATGTGATTTAACGTTAAATACTGAGTAGAGAAAAACAATAAAAAGAAGAACAGCGACTTGACAGGCCGACTTCTATCCCTGCTCTGTTCGTCACATGTGTGTTCTTTTTCTCTTCATTTGTTTATACCGCTCAGTAATCGTATGTATGTGAATATTTTTTAAAGAATACTTTGCTTTAAATGGGATTTTTGTTGATGTAGTCAGTTCATCGACTGCTGAAGATGAACTTAATTGCTATCAAGCACAAATCTGACCCTTCTCCGACAAGCTGAAGCTGTGAAAAAGTGGCCCCAACTCCCAAGTCTTGGAATTCTTAAAAAAGAAAAAACGAATTGAATCTCAACTTTGTCATCCCTCTTAATAACCAAGCAATAATTGAAGACTTGAAAAGGCATTTGGTAGTATTTTTTGGCCTTAGTTTGTAGGATTGAGAAGTATTTTGCTATTTGATTATATCAAATTATTGATAATTATGTTTGATAATTAATTGATTACGTTAAAAGGCTGAACTTAATTTGTTATTTTTTAGAAATACTCTGTAGCGTTTTGCTTCGTCAACTAAGAAATTAAGGGACGAAAAGATAATTGTATTAAAAAATTATTACAAATTATTTAAATTGCCATATTTAATTATTGTTTTTCCTTTACCATAGATTAATATGAAAAAAGTAGCAGTAATTAGGGGTGTTCATGGTAGGGTAACCTAACCCGTTCATAAGTAACCTGAACCTGAACCTGAATGTCAGGTTCGGCGATTTCACGAACCTGAACCTAAATCTGAACCTAAAGAACCTATAGGATCGGTTAACCTATTTTCAGGTTCGGTTCTCAGGGTAACCAGAACCTATTTA
>JAOQMR010000211.1:8868826-8881549 GCA_027563865.1 Erythroxylum pelleterianum
TTAACTGCTATAGGTGCGGTTTAGGTTCGGTTAACCTAGAACCGCAAGTTAGAAACCTGAACCTGAACCATGAACCTAATTTTTCAGGTTCGGTTCGAACCGAACCTAAACTCAGGTTCGGTTAACCTTATTTACAGGGCCGGTTCATGAGGTTCAGGCCCGGTTCACAGGTTCGCGGGTTTTTTTTAACACCCCTAGCAGTAATAGTAATAATAATAATTTATTGTTATTATTATTATTTATTGTTATTATTATTATTATATTTTCTATATTTTATGTTTTATTAAAGTTATAAACTTAATTTTTGTGAAATTAAATATGTAAAATCTAAATTTTATGAAAATATTTAAAGAAATAATAAGATATAATACTTATATCTTTATAAATTTGTTTAAAATTATGTACTCATAAATTATTTTACACATAAATAGTTAATACTAAACAGTTAATTTTATAAGATATTTTTAAATAAAGAGCTTATATTATTTGATAGTCAAATTAGCTAATTACTGATATCGTTAATAAAATCGGTTATAAGCTGATGCATTGCGTAGAATTGAGAAATAGGACTTTCATGATTTGGTACATGAAATATTTCTCTGGTTTTTTACCAAACTAACTTAAACATGCCAACGGTGTTAACAACTAGACTTCTTCGGTGACTTAGGCTCACAAAACTAAAGAGCGTTGGGTTCTAATTCTTTTTTTCTTTTTAGTTTTTAATTTTTTTTAATTTTTTGTTTTTGTTTCTGTTTTTTTTTCCACGGAAAAAAAAATAAATTACATGATACTCCGAGGTAGGCTAATTCCTGCCATATCTTTTATAAGGATAGTGGCATATCTAGAGGGGGCTCTATCCAAAGTGGTGAGATCAAGTCCCAAGATATAAACATAAGTGGCGAACCAGTCAGCACACCGATTTCTCTCTCTGTAAGTATATCAAGTGAGAACAACGCAATTCTGGATGAGTAGTTCGTTGATGCCTAGGACTAAAAGATTGACTGGCATGGATCGATGCGAGGCATCAGAGAGGAGATCTTTAACTACGAGATAATCCAGTTCGAGAACTACGCGCTGAAAACCAAGGGTCCAGGCCATTTGGAGACCCGAGTACACATCCTAGAGTTCAGCCGATTCTCTCACATAAAAATAAAAATTTGTTTGGTTGTTAATGTTAATGTAGTTGTGTTTTTATCGTTAATAATAATTACATTTAATATAAAACTTAAAGATAAATTATTTTTAATTAAATAAATTTATTAATGCCTTATATAATATTTATTAACAAATTGTTAATAAAGATACGTTATTTTAATAAAATTAATATTTTATTTATAAATTAATTTTTATTTGAAATATATTTTAATTATTAAGTCAAATTTTATTTGAATATTTATATATTTTAAATTTAATTATATATAATTAAATTATTTATAATTTTATTGATAATTAATTTTAATTTGTTGAATATATAAATTAAATCTAATTATTAAAAAACAAAAACAGAAAGTAAAATTTTTTATGATTTTCATAATTTTTTAAAATTGAAAAAAATCAATACTAAAAACAGAAATTAAAAATTAAATCAAACAAAAATTTTTACTAAATTTAAAAAAATATAGAAACAAACGTCCCTAATAACTTAATAAGACTTGTTTTTCTGAGTGGGAAATAAAAAAGTTGAATCTCTTTAGAATGTGTGCAGGACATACAGAATTTATGTCGAACCAGACTAGACTAGTTGTATCTAATTTTTGATGACTGATGAAATTGCATGAAGCATTAGTTAGTACAGTGAATATCTTTTCAAATTACGTGTTGATAGATTTGGTATATATGTGATTGTACAACATGAAAAAAGTGTTGTGTCAAGTTTTTCATTGCGTCAATGATGAAAGATCTTGTCAAGTACTACAATTTCTTTGATTTGATTTGTATCATATCTCACTTAATTCACGTCAATCTCTTTGAGTCAGGCCACTTGATGCCCAACTCAACTTTAAATCATCACACTTTTATCGAAGTCCCACGATAAAGTAAAATTTGGCAAAGTTTAATAATACGCAATTCATGATTCATCTCTATATAATTAAAAATTTTTTTTTGATAAACTCACGTATAAATATAACAAGAAAAAAATTATATAGGTTAAAAAGTAAAAAATAAAAATAAATAAAAATAAAAATTTAAAAATAATTTTTAAATAAAAAAGAATTAAAACTTTAAAAAATAGTAAATTTAGAAAATAAAGTTTTAAAAATTTATAAGACAAATATACCTTATATGTTATAAAGTTCTGTTTATATCTAATGTGATGCAAAGTTTTGCTCATTATTTACCTGAGTTGTGTGTCAATCTTGCATAGGGTTATTCTTGGAATCGAAAATTTAGATAATTAAGGGCTGAAGAAGCACCGCATAGTTTGGCTAATCTTCTTCTCTTCATCCAAACAATACTAAAATATTTTCAAGCGTTTTAATTTCGACAATAGTTTTGGTGTTGAGTATATTAAAATATATTGAAACCAAAATATATTAAAATATCACTAATAAATAAAATTAATAATCCAATAAACAATATTCTAAAAAGTTATAAAATTAAGTCATTTCATTTTTTATCACACGACTGTAATTCAGAATTAACTATAATGTTTTTAAATATAACACATTATTACTTTTTAAAATTTATATTAAAAATCATAAACCATTAAGGAAAAGCTGTACTTACTGTCTTTAAAATCCTTATCCGATTCGTTCTTAACCAAGTTGGCAAACAACGAAAGAACGTGAGCTTTTGCAGTTATAGAATAGGCGAGGCAGGGAGAGCTGGGCTGGTGCACCTGAAAAGGACAGTGGGAAAAAAGACCAATTACAACGTAAAATGAACTCCACTTTTTTGACCTTTCACAATTCCCAAACAAACTATTTTTTTTAAAATATTGTTTTGTTTCAGAGAGGGTATTGACCAAAAGGAGCACGCAATCACACAAAGGTCTTTAAAGTGTATAGGGTTTTAGAGGTCGAGTTAGGTCCATCATGACTTGCTTCCTGGCACCTGCAGATTCCTATGCATGCTGCTGTCTCAGAACCAAGCCCCTCTTTCTTTCTCCTTTCTGTCTTCTACCTCTCTTTAGTACCTTTACTTCTGCGTCAAGTCTCCGATACCTTCATTTGTTTTTTTTTTCCCAACCTTGGTAATTACCTTAAGTGCCACTCACCTTTTTGGTTTTCCCTTTCCAAATTCCTAGAAATGAGGGTGAAAATGAAAACAAAATTCTCTTTCCGCTGACGGAGTTTATTAGTGTTGGTACAATCAATATGAGTTTTGGACCGGGCTGCGAGTCTCAGACATTTATAGGTTTTTGGTCGGAGAAGGGGTCCACCTGCCCTTTTGTGGATCCCATGACCCAGACTCATAATTCTCTCTAATCTTTTCTTGGGACCCATTCTGCATCACTCTTCGTACATTCTTACATCTATGATTCTTTGTGCTTGTGTTACGAGTAAGAAACAACAAGAAAGAAAGACAGAGAGAGACCCAAGGATAACAACAGCAATTTTGAGATATTTTCTTCGCACCAACTCTGGGATCTGTCTTTCTGCCGGAGGGGCATGCATTTCTTACCTTTATAAAGCATGCAACAACTAAATGACATCAACTCCTGTGTAAGATGAGACTCTGAGTTTAAGTTTCTATAGAAATGGATTGGATTAACTCCGATTTAATTTATATTAGTCCATTGAATTTATATTCCTGTTGGTACGAGTAAACACTTGCAGTCGGCCACTATCGACGCCATAAGCATAGGACACAAGTGATTGAGAACAAACCCTACCTAATACACTGCCACCACCAGCTCTCTCCAGCCGCTTCAATGCTGTCGTTTTTCAATTACTATCTTGAAAATGGGCATGGAGGATCCCAAATTTACGATACTTGGTTGATCGATGCATCTAGGTTGAGACTTGCATGACAGCCCACTAGGCCGCCGCGGAATGCCAAGTGGTGGGAACTTGAGCTTGTGAGATTCGCCCAAACACAAGTCTCAAGAAAGTGCTATGTGTTGATAATGGTACGGGATGACAAAGACTACGCATGATAAATGTTTCAAGCATTCTTTTGTGAACTGTGTCATAAGTGTCTTACCATGTTAAACCTGCAAATAACCTTAGCATTTTCAAGCAAAAGACATGCTTTAAACTTTTTTTCTACAGGTATACGTATAAATTGTCCTCTAAACCATACCATGCACATACTAGGAATATGATAATCAGATAAGTTATTCAGTTCTTCAATTCTTGGGAGTGAAGAAAAAAAGAACAATTCAAATGCACTGCATTAAGGTTCGGAAGGAACAAAAAGCAACTTTTGAGTCTAATGTCTCCTGGCCAAAGGATAAGGATGGAATCAAAATGATTTTTCTCCCAATTTTTCTAAATCATGCTTTTGTTCTTCATTGATAAGCAATGCCCAAAGGAAATGATGACATGGATAATTACAAAACTTTTTCATTTTTATTTTTTGAAAACTAAGATCACTAAAATTTTATAAAATAATTAATGCATAAATCATAATATAGTAAGAATCATAATTAGTACCTTATTCCGAAGCTTGATTATATTCTTTTCATATCTCTCAATTTGTTTTCGAAATTAGCTCATCTCAACCACCGCAACCACACAAATGTCTAACTTCTAACGATATCCACATAATAAGTTGAGAGAATTCTGCAACTATTGTTGAGAGGGTTAAACAAGGAGTGTTGGTTCCATTAGAACCTAAGCCTATTTATAATAGGTTTTAGAAATTTTAGTAATTTAATTGAAATTAAATTCTAATTTCAATTAAACTTTAATTCGAATTACAAATAATTCTAATTAAATATCAATTATGCTCAAATAAGATCAAATATCTCATATTGATCCTTATTTGTTAAATATCTCATATTTAATTGTAAAGTTTCTCAAACTTTACATTCATGTTCAACTTAATTAAAATATTTTTATTTTCTTTAACTCATTCTTTATGTGTGACTCGTTAGATTCCTAAATATGTTGGCAATTGATACAAATTATAAACTTAAATCATATTTAGGAGTAGATAAATTAAACTCCATTATTTATCTTTAATTCTCTAATTAAACAATTTATCTCTATAGATCAAGATTGGCATCAAGCAACACATCATGACTACCCAAATATTTAAGAATGTCAAAGTAATTTTAAATAACTTTTTCTTGCATGATTTTTCCTTAGAATTCAATCATGTCATCATGCAATGTTCCGATTAGACATAGAGCATGAAATTAATGTCAACTTTATTTTGAGTCCAATCATATTAGTGCTCCACCATTACTTATTGATTCAATAAATGACATTTGTAAACTATTTGCAAAATTGTCATTCCACCTTGGCCAAGGATTTCTCGAACCAATACTAATCAAGAACAACCAAACACTATCCCTAATTACTTTAGGGTAATGAATTAATTTAGGGTGATAAATCATATCTTGATCACTCAATTACTTTTAGATAGTTCATGTTACATCTAATGACTATTTTGAAAATCTCAAGTCACAGGATCGCTTATACTATCATCACAATGAGAATTTCTATAGATATACAAGTAATGTTCCAAATAGATTTTTCATATTAGATCAGTTCAGTGAACTTGTTTTCTAACAAGCACCAAAACGTAGGTTTAAGTATCTCCATACTTTAATGTATGAGATTAATTTCATTCATAAAAAAAACATAATGTGTGCTAATCTTTTTACGTTTTATTAATGTCTAGTCTTAATATAACAATGACTAAGAATAATTTAGGGATAATACATAATTGCAACATGAATCTGATAATTATAATCGCATCATAATTTTATTTCTAATTTATAATTATCGTATGGACTTTATCATATATATATAAATATGTACAAGATAAAGATTTTCTTTAAATTATTGTCACTAAACTATAACCAACCGATTAGTTATAGGGCACAAACCAACAATCTCTCAATTGTACTAAGCCAACCGTTTAAATATCTTATAGTATATCACTATATGGCAATCATGATACTAATGAGATAGTGGCTTAAGTAGAGAATTTTATAAGATTCTCTGTTATGAGAATTTGTTTAAATATTACAACTTTCATCTTAATTAATTATCATCATAATTAAGAAAATTTTCCTAAAAGCATCTTTGGATATTTTATGAGACCTTAGCTCATTTTGCATGCCCAGTGACTCTAATGCTTCACAATACATTACTGTCTTAATAAATGCAAAGAACTATATCAAGTTTATTAAAGAAATTATTAATTCAATTAATCATTCCCACTAAATGAAAAATATATATGGTTTAATTAACAATTATTTCTTCATTGGAACCTTTCTATTCTCTAAATAATATTGTTCTAAGAACCTTTCTATTCTCTAAATAATATTATTCTAAGTTAAATATACTTTAATCAGGATTTACTTCTAAAGTTAATATCCTTATCACCTTGAACTCAAATATCAACTCATACATAGAATAATGAATATCTTTAATACTTCACAAGTTTCATATATCTCAAATACTAAACATCTTTAGTACACTATCTATGTACTTAAACTTAGAATAGGTAAACAACTTCCATGCTATCTCTATATATCTAATTCTTAGAATTAAGTTGTTATCTCTTTATATCCAACAAGAGTTGTTCTTGGACAATTGTATTTTCAACAATTGAAATTTAAAATTGTTGTTCTCTACGACTAATATCTCTACATACTCTCACTAAAGAGGACAACTATACTTCTATTGACCTTCTTGTAAAGGAAAACTATACTTCCACTAACCTTCTTATAGACATGATAAATTAAAAATCATTACCAAAACAAACTATTTGAATTCGTTATGAAAGTGAAAAATTTTAAAGTGTCATATCTTTTCAATTATACATTAAATTTATCAACAAAGGCATTAGTTCTAATTAGATGTATTATTATGAGATTTTCACTTTTAAAATTCCACCTTACTCCCACTACTTATCTTGAGAACCATTATACTATAAGTATACATTGAATTAAACAATATATTTAATGTATCTATAAGAGTATATCTAACCTTTTGGATATCTCATAAACTTTAGTTCCCTTTTTAATTCTAAACTTAATGGATAATACATGCTTCATCTAAACATTTCATCCTAAAATCATTAACTTTAACTGTTTCAAAGACAACGTTTCATATCTAATATGAAATCTTACTAATTGATTCAATTGGAACTATTAAAAGTAAGTCATTGTACTAGGCATAGCTATAGGAGAAATATTATTGCATTATACAATATCTCATATTGTATTTTCCTCCTTACATAAATCCATATTTTATGTAATTTTGTTGTGAAGGTATTCACCAAAGAATCTCATTTCTAATAGATAACCAAAAATTTACAGAAAATTTTGATTACATACAAGCCTTACACAATATAAGAATGCATTTTAGATTAAGATGTTATATGATTGCCATTCTTATGGGTGATTATTTGATAATAAATAAATTGATTACCAGTGGATTGCTCGTAGTTATTACAAACTTTAGAGACTATACTAGTTGGCCTATATTTGTGTTAAAGGGTGTAATTTTAAAAGATTACTAGCAAGAGATTATAGACATCAAAGTATATAGAGATAAGAGATATATCTTTTATTTGTTGGGAGGAGATGAAGGGGCACAATATGAAAAGTTGTGAGGGTACTTCTTGGTAGTGCTGGAATACAACAGGGATTGTTGGCTATACATCAAATCTCCTGATGGTGTGTTTGACTTATAAAACAATTCCTTGGGCAAATAAAATATAGGTTTATTAATGTTTGTACATTGATAGTTTTCATTTAAAGATAAGCTATAGTGACTGATGACCATTATAAGGGATCCAAATGATAATATATTTCTATTAACTTGGAATCTTATACAAGTTAAGAACAAAGTGAGCTAAAATTAGTTTTTGGGAAGCTTATCGGATGATATTGGTTATGAATGGTCATAGGTGTTCACAAGTAATAAATATAAGGTAACATAATGAAATATTGTTATTGTAAATTTCATATTCCCCTTATTTCTTATTAACCTTAAATTTATCATATGATACAAGATCTACAAGAATTGTTTGTAGGGGTGAGCATTGTTCGGGCTGGGCCGGCCCGAATTAATTCGGGTAACAAATTTTCCAATTTCGGGTAATTCGGGTTTTACCCGAATTATTTTCGGGCCGGGGTCGGGTAACTCCAAAAAAGTTCGGGCCGGCCCAATTACCCGAATTACGTTATAAAAGTTCGGGCCGGGTAAGTGAGGGTTCGAAAAAGTGAGGGTTCTGGCTGGGTAAGATGAAAAAAATTTTGAGTAATTCGGGTCGGGCCCGAACAGTGAATTTTCGGCCCGAATTACCCGAATGCTCACCCCTAATTGTTTGGGCATAAATACACATATTTGGACCATTGTTATTACTTTATGCATTTGTGGGTCAATTTATAAAGCAAGTATAAAATGTTAGCCGTCTAGAAGGACTAGATCTGGAGTATTGCTTTAGATTGTACGCAACAAGGTTGTAAGCAATAAAAGAGTAAGAGAAAGATCACGAATAAGGATGTTGATGATTGGTTGGCAAATATTCCCTATAAGAGATGGTATAAACATGCATTTAATAGACGATGTAAGAGCTATTTGTTATCAAACAATACAATATAGTGTTTCAATGCATATTTGAGGAATGCATGAGACAAACCAATCTTGGATTACTTAAAAGTGATGAGAAGAGCTGTTATGAAGAGATTTCATTAGGTGAAGCAAGGAATGGTTGCTTACAATGATAAGATATGTCCTAACATTGTGTCAAAGATACAAAAAAATAAGAAGGCTACAAATCATTTGACTTATTTTGTAGGTAATAACATCATTTACATTTCATACCTATTCACACAAATGATACTGATACCTTAACACCTTTACAGTAGGTGATGGAAAATTTGAAATTGAGCCCTATACGCATGACCATCATATTGTGAACCTTAAACAAAGGAATGAACATGTAGGAGATGGAAGTTAAATGGGATCCTATGTAGCCATGCCATTTTAGCGATTTTTTAGAGAAAGGAGATCCTAAGGATAATATGCACTGGTACTGCACCAATGACAAGGTGTTATTAGAAGAGTATTAATCCAGTACCAGGTGAACAATTCTAGCTTATAACTAAAAAAAACATGGATAGAAGATCAATCCTTCGTCGTAAAAGAAAAAAGCTACAAGGCCAAAAAAGAAGAGAATAAGGGAAGTTAGTGAAGGTAAGAAGGCTATGATTATTTCAACAAGGACTGGTGGCCATATAATTTACAAGAAATGAAAATAAGCTAAACGTAATTGAAGAACTTGTAAGATGCCATGACCTGGGTCAATTACTATGAATGCAATGATGGTGCATTTATTTTTTAATATTAAAGTTAGAATGTAAGTGATATATAAACTGATATTATTTTTTAAATGTAGGATGAAGTGCAAATGCCTTCTCAAGAAAGGAATGTAGTAGATAGATCTCAAAGAAGGTGAAAGGAACCTGTTTAAGAGTCTGGAGCAAAGAGGAAGGCAACCAAAGTTGGAAGATTTGACATTTCGACAAGGTTAAGAGAGAGGAAGGCCAGACTAGCAAAAAGAAGTAGGAGTAAAGGATATGTATAGCTAACTTCTAGTCCTTTATGTTTTTAAAACTTATGAAGACTATTTTATCATATTGTAATTATTTGTGGAAAGCTTATGTGGTCCATTTTATTTACTCATTTTTCTTTTAATGTATGTAATTACAACACCTTATGTAACGAATCATTTTGTTGATATTTTAAATTTATTGTCTACTTTTGAATTTATAGATTGACTCATGTGTATGTAATTACAACACCATGTGAAGGAAATGATTTTATTTATCTTTTGATTTTAAATTCAAAGCCATATCTATTTACACAGTTGCATGAAATAAAATCATTACTCACTTTCATTAATTTAATACATATTGTCATATAAATGACATAATTTTAAAAAAGGGTTAAATACAATTAATATCATCATTTCATGTACATACACATACAAATTGTTACACTAGTCATAATCCAAGATCATATCATCAAGCCCCATATCCAACTAAGTTTACTATCTCTCTAACTAAGTTTACCATCTCCCTTTTGTTTATTGCATGTCATGTTCATCTCTCTTAAGGAATTTATGACATCTAAACTTTGTGGAGTAATTTTTTTATCAATCCACTTAAAGAAATTACAACATTCCTTTCCCTATAATAAAAAAGATAATGGTCATATGTTTGTAAGAATCCTTATAATAAACAAGATATTATGCATAGAATTTACCATATATTTTGGACATCCCTTTTAAGGTTCTTCAATGTTTAAGAAGTTTGTAAATGAGTTTATAGTCCAATATTGCATTACACATGGACTCGTTGTTGTACATTTGCTATTATTGATGTCGATGATTTTATATATCAAATATATTATCAATTTAACTTTTCCTGAGAAACTTTATATAATGTATATTCATTAACTTAGCATGAAGCTATAAGTATATGTCATAAGACTAATTAATAGAGAAAATTGAATTGATTATTATGGAGACAGTGATAAGTATATTGCAATTCTAATTCCTTATATTTTAGCAATTCTAATTCCTTATATTCAATGATGTAAGTCACATATATATTTGTTTGATATCCTAGTGCAATATGGTTACACTTATTTTGCTTATGGGCAAATACTAATCATTACTTGATTGAGAGACCTAAATATTTTCATTATTACACCTAATTAGTTTACATCTAGTTCGTACACAATCTCTCTATCAGTTAGGGATAAGGTTGCATACTACTGTACCTCTTCAAACCCTGCTTATCAACAAGACTTTCATTGGATTATTATTGTTGTTTTTGTAATTTGTATCCAGTATAAGCCTCATTATTGTACCTTCAAGACTTCATGCTAGTAAATTCTATTCTTACCTAAATTATCTCACTATCACTTACTATATTTGTATTTCAACTCAATGAATTACTTATTAACCCCCAGCGGCCTCTACAAAAGAAAACTAAATTTATTTATAGCAGGATGGTTCACTAATAGAGAGATAAGTAGCATAACAAAAAGAATGACTTATAGAATTGGTGTGCAAATGAATTCAAATATTAAAACTTACTTACAATCCAGTCAAAATGAAATTATGATCAATGGTTTGTTATACTCGAGAAATATGCATTGTTACACTTATTCAACCTCTCCAAACTCATTTATATCATCTACTTAATAACTATGGGCACAACAATAAAACTAATAATTAATGGGAAAATCGAATGACCAAGAATACAGTCTTTTCTAGACACTGAAAATTAAGAATTAGGGTCATCAATGTTCCATTAGTACGAAAGAAAGTCATTAATACAATGACAAAACTAGAAAGAAATAATAATAAGATAATGCAAAATAATCAGATCATATAAAAATCAAGCATATTGAATAGAAGCATAATAAAAGTCTATCTTTTTCCTAGAATAGCTTTAATTTTTCAAAGCTTATAACTGGAAACTTATTTTCTTTCATAATTACGCCTTACATATATTTACTAACCATTTCTATAAACTAGAAAATGCATTGCACTAGAAGAAAACAGAATAAATGGAAGTTATCGGAATGAGATAATACTAAGAATTGAAATTCGTCCAATTGCTTCTTGAAATCAACATTTTTTTTCCACTGCTTCCTAAAAAGAGATTTGGAATCATTTTTCCTTTCATTTCCCAATAGATTGAAAGGAAACCTAACCCTAATTCGAAGAATGTCTAGTTTTATCTGGGAGATGATAGAACTAGACATCATTTTGGCATCATATGACATTGTGTGGGTTGAGAAAAATGACAGCGCATAAACTCAAGCATTGTGTAGGTTATTTAACCCACATAACATCATTTTTATGTGGCAAGAATATGCCATATAAGCTTCAAAAAATTCATACGATGTCATTTTTCATTTAGAAATAAGGTTTTTAATGACAAATAGATGGTAGGAGAACAAACAATATATTAGATAAACTTTAGGGTTAGTGTTTAATAGTTTTTGAAAATGAGGCAGTAATATGATAATTTATCAAATCAAAGGGGTCTTAAGAATTTAACCCTAAATATTATTCACTCTTTGAAAGTACTAGGCACTATTCATATATATAATTATTGTCTAAATGAAATAGTAACAGTTATTTTTTTTAGATCAAAGTAGTTTGAGACAAAAGTAACAGGAACCAAATTAAAGATTGTGAAGTTTAATGGGAATAATTTCTCATTATAGAAGTTGAAGATGAAAGGTATTCTTACAAAGGATAATTGCCTTATAACTATTAACGAAAGACTGGAGGACTTTATAAATGATGGATAAGAAGTTATTTAGTTTTGTTAATTGGAATTATCTATTTTACCTTAGCTATATTTTGGTGCTTAATAGGAAAATTAACATTTGTTTTTTTAAGAGGTGACAAGTGGAGATTGTATCAAATTGAAACACTATTGGTCAAAATCACAAATTTTGAAAAAAGTAGATTGTAACATCCCGTCCTATAGTAAGGGTTAGGACCCGAAATCTTGGTACATGTGAGCTCAAAGAGAAAGTAAGACAATGCATTTCCTTGCTCATGCAT
>JAOQMR010000211.1:8947629-8961583 GCA_027563865.1 Erythroxylum pelleterianum
TTATATATAAAAATAATTTATTTTTATTTTCATTTATATAGAAATATATACAAACAATTAAAGAATAATTTTTAAATTTATTTTCTATTTTTCATTAATAAAAATTTTATTTATTTTTAAATATATACAATTTATTATTAAATATATAAAATTATTATTATTAATTATTTAATAAATTTTATTATATTAAAATTTTACTTATATTTAAAAATAATTTATTTATATTTTTATTTATATAGAAATGTATACAAACAAGAATAATTTTTAAACATATTTTTTATTAATTAAAATAGAAAATATATACAATTATTATTTAATTATTTTTATATATTTCTATATAAATAAAATAAATAAATAAATTTTATATATAAAATTTTATATTTTATTATTAAATTTATATTTTATTATTAATAATATAAAATTATTATTAATTGTTTAATAAAATTTATTATATTAAATATTAATATATACAAATAAGAATAATTTTTTAATATATTTTTTATTAATGAAAAATAGAAAATATATAAAAATTATTATTTAATTGTTTTTACATATTTCTAAATACATAAATAAATTTTAAATATAATATTTTATATTTTATTATTAAATATATATAATTTATTATTAATAATATAAAAATATTACTATTAATTATTTAATAAAATTTATTATTTTAAATATTTCTATATTCTATTTAATATATTAATATTATGATTTGGTCCGAGTTGATATTAAGAAGAATTATTGAGGATATATTAGGTAGTATGTATTTATTAGTTTACATTCTATCCTAAATCTCCCAAATCGGAGATTTCTTATTTTCACTGTTTAAGATGTAATGGAACGTAATATGAAATCCTTCGCTTCCATCCTAGTCCATTCCATTCCATTCCATTATGAAACCTTCAAACAAACGATGGAAGTGTGTTACGTTCTATCCCAGCCCCTTATTAACCCTCAAACCAAACAGAGCCTAAGCCTTAATGAGAGTCGGAGAAAGTGAATAGTTGTATTGTTTATTTTTCTTAATGAAAATGTGAGATGAGTGATTTAACCAAAGTACTCAAATTTTCCCAGATGAATAAAGAGGATAGGTAGGTATAATAAAAAAGGACATGCCTGATAAATGTAATAGATGTAACCTTTCATTATCATTAATTTTTAAAATACAGTTACTAACATTATCTATAAAAATAAATAATGATCAATTGATAAGGTTGATGTTAATCTTCTAAAACATATAGATATACAAAAAGAGATAATTCTACAAGAAGGAAACAAGTTTCTTCAAGAAGTCCTTTATCTTGTAGAATACAAATCAAATCCATCTAGGATTCACTATTATGTATCAAACTAAGTTATAATGAACCACATAAATTATGTTCATTATTCTGTGAAGTTTGATATATTATTTAGTTTCATCAAAATATATGTTATGTAAGTGCTTATGTTTTAATATCTTCTTAAGTATGATAATTGTTATTTAATTGTCATATGAATGATGATAAAGAACATTCGTACTCTTTTAATTTCATAGACAATTGAAATCTGATTATTTAGTAAATACATGAATAACATGACAATAACGTATAACTATACTATTTCTTTCTGGAGAGACTTTGTGTTTCATTATGGCTACCGGATTAAAAAATAATGTTGTTGAACTCAACAAGGATGAGAAATTAAATGGTGTTTATTATGAGATTTGGAACATGAAGATCCACTATGTATTGGAATAGCAAGAGGCTCTCAAGCCATTAAATATAACCATGGATTTTCTTAAGGAAGGAAATAAGGCCTAATATAAAAGGGATTGTGATGCTTATGAAACTTGGAAAAAAGGAACTCATTAGATTGCATTATATTACTAAGCAGCATGGATAATGATATCATACACGAGTTCCGCATATATGACACTACTAAGGACATATGGTTCACTTTAGCTGTAAGTTTTGCAGACACTTTAGTGACCAAAGTAAGGTCATTCACTATTAATTCTAACACCTATAAGAAATGATTGGATCACACAATGCAAAATCATTTGAGGCATATGTCAAAAATAATAAGTGAGTTACGTGATGTTGGTCATGAATTATCATATAAACAATACATACAAGCTGATATATGGTCATTACCTCAAAGTTTGGAGCATATGAAGATGCCTCTAACTCATAATGAGAGTATCAAGATTCAAGACGATAGAAGATGCTACTAGGCATCTAATGTTAGAAGAAGAACATCTTGAAGCCGTAAAGATGTCCTCAGAGGTATATGCAGTTGGTTCTAGCTTATATAGAGTTGTGAACTGAAAACGTAAGCATCATGGCTAATCAAAATGGAAAAAAGGTCAAAAGCATACCTACTATACCCAAGATTCAAAGAAGGAAAGATGAACTAGCATGGAAAGGAAGACATCCTTTCAAGAAGCAGAATATGAAAAAGTCAAGTACTTTAATTATGGCAATAAGGGTTGCTCATGATTGTGGCAAGCCTAAAAGGTACAATCTTATTGTAAAAACATTTATTTTGTGAATATTTCTTGTTCTATTTTACTAAATGAATCACATCCTTTGTGGATTACAGATTTGGGAGCAACCAACCATAGAGATGCCTTCGTAGAATTCCAAAAAATCTTGTGTAGCACACGAAGGATTTATATAAGAGGCAAATCAAGGGTTGTTGTATAAGGGTTTGGAACCTGCAAATTAAACATGTGTGCTGGTCTATCCTTGATCACACATGAAGTATTGTATGCTCAAAATATTTGATGAAATCTAATCTCTATGTTGGTTTTAATAAGTCTTATTTTTATGTAAATTTCCACAATGTTGGTATGAATTTATATCATAGAAATCATGATTTTATGTTAGATGGTTTTTTTTCTTTGCATGCTATTTATTCAAATAATAATATAAGTTATTCTTTGTTTACATCAGCTAGTAATTCCAATAATGATGCAATTTTGTGACACACTAGACTATGTCATATTTGTTAAAATCGAATAAGCTGATTAGCTAAGAAGGCCTTTTAGGTAATTTAAATCAAGTAGATTTACCTATTTGTGAACATTGTCTAGTAGGTAAAATGGTACGAAAGCCATTTAGAAAGGGAACGTGAGCTTCCTATCCATTGCAATTAATTCATTAAGACATTTATGATCTAATAAATGTAAGGGCACAATATGGGGCTGTGTGATCACTTTTATAAATGACTATACTCGGTATGATCATGTCTACTTGATTTCTCACAAATTAGAAGCATTAAGTTGTTAAAAATATATGAATTTAGTAGAGAATCAATTAGAAAAAAATAAAAGCATTAAGAACTGATTGAGGATAAGAATACTTATCTGATAAGTTTAAGATGTTCTATGATGAAAAATGGAATAGAAAGATAGTTAACTATTCCATAAACCCTACAACAAAATAGCGCTGCAAAAAGATGTAATAGAATGCTACTAGAGATGGTTAGGTCCATGATTGAACAAACAAATCTACATATCATATATTGGAGTGATGCATTGCTTACAACTACTTATGTACTTAATCAAATGCCCATAAAATTAGTTACGAACACTCAATATGATTTATGGACAAGAAGAAAAATATAGAACATCTAACACCATGGGGATGTGTTGCCAACATTCATAATCACTCTAATAGATATGGGAAACTATGCTTAAGAGGGAAGAAAAGTATCTTTATTAGATACTTTAAACACTCAAAAGGATATATGTTTATAGGTTAACAAGATAATGAAGAAGTAATTGAATTTGAATTGCAAGATGTCATGTACTTAGAAAATGTTATTCCAAAGCACGGTGAAATGAGGAAAAAATTATTTATATATGAACTTCTTGATCAGAATGATTCAATTACTAAGAATCATAAGTGAGAGTAATGTGGAACCTAAAAAATTAACTTAAGAATAGTTAAGATTACAATCCACTAACATTTTACCTATTGTATCTGTTCTGAGTAAGAGTAATCAAGATGTTGATGAATTTGTTTCTCGTAAACCACACTTATGCTGAAGTAATCATGATATGATTCCCAGATGTCATTTTAAAATAGAAAGGAAATTTTATAGGATTATCCCATAAGAAAAATGATGAGCCATGAAATGTACATGAGGCTCTTAATAGTCCTACCAAAGAAGAATGGATGAAAGCACTAAAAGAAAGAAAAAAAAAAGACTTCTTTAAGTTCAAATAAGGAATGGGACTTGGTTGACCTCCCTAATGGGTACAAAGTTATAAGACAATAAATGGGTTCTCAAAATAAAACGAAAAGATAATGGTAGTACCGAAAGATACAGAGCATGCCTTGTGGCAAAAAGATATATATAATACAAGGGAATTGATTATGATGAAACCTTTTCAACTATTGTGAGGTTTGCTTCAATTATCTAATCTTGGTTATAGTAGCTAGTTTAGACCTTAAATTATATCAAATGGATATAAAGACCTCTTTTCTAAATAGAAAATTAGAAGAAAAGATCTATATGGAACAACTTGTAGGTTTTATAGAGATAGGCTAAGAACATAAACTATACTGATTATTGAAATCAATTTATGGTTTAAAACAGTCTTTAAGATAGTGGTATATACGTTTTCATAATGTAATCATTTCATATGATTTTCATATATTTAATGAAGACCAATGTATATATATTAAGAGATCTGAAGATATAATTGTGATTTTATCTTTATATGTGGATGACTTTTAATTGCTTATAATGATTATGAGTTTTTCAAGAATTTGAGATTAAAGATGTGGGTGAAACTACATACATTCTTGGAGTTAAGATTTTAAGAGATTGTTTAAAGAGATTATTGTCACTTTCTAAAGTGATTTATATTTAAATGATTCTGTATGCAAGACTACAAATCAATAGATAATTCAATTTCTAAATTATGAGGTCTTAGAAAGAAAATTTTCCCATCTACATCATAAGAAAGGGAAAAAAATAAAGAAAATTCCCTATTCTAGAGTAGTTCGAAGTCTTATGTATGTCTTAATATGTATAAGGTCAGATATTTGTTACGTTATTAGGATTGTGAGCAGATATCAATCAAATCCAGGATAGGCATATTGGAAAGTAGTAAAGAGAATATTGAGGTATCTAAAGGCAACGTTGATTATGCAATGTTTTATCAAGGCAACGACCTATGTATATAAGGGTATACAGATGCTGATATGTGCTTAACTGTTAATATTTTTAATTATTTTCACTTAGCGATTATTAATACAAAAATTCTTAAGATACTCACTTTAATTCATATTTGATTTTAGGTACAATTTGGGAGCAAAGAAATTAAAGTGAGTCAAAAGTACCCCATTTGAGATATTTTTTGAAGATTTATTGTTGCTTGTCTTTATGGAGGAAGAAGAAGAAAAAAAATAATTAAAGGCAAGAAAAATAGAAAACAAAGAAGCATGCATTAGGAAAAGAGTGACAGAAGCAAATTAAATAAGGAGGTTTGATGTTTGAGTTGCATTTTAATTAACTGCACGGTAAAAAAAATCAAGCACAAGGAAATTAAAGGAGACGCACACAAAATGGAGAGCAAGACGGCAACGTTGGAGATAAGTGAATTAAATTGCTCACCATCGGATAGCTAAAGGCACAAGTGTGGAGGTTTTCAAGGCCCACGAGCAGAAAATCAACAAGAGAAGCAATTAAGTGAAGAGTTGGATTTTAAATTGGGAAAGGGCCGCACAATGGAGAGTCAGCCCAAGCATGGAGGGTTTTAAATGTTATTTGTCCCTTAAAGACAGTTGGCGTCACTTAAAAGGAGGAATTACGAGGGCACAAGCAAATTCAATAGAAGACGTGGATAGGTGGAATCAACGAGGCAGCAACAAGTCACGCACAGAGGAGGAATTAATTGGGGAGGGACTTTAATTGTCTAATCATTGAACAAGAGTCAAGCAAGGTGGCGTCGTTTGAGGCAACATGAGTAACAAATTAATTAACCAGGAGAACGTGTTAAGCAAACGTGAGAGACAAAATTAAATGGATCAAAACGCATCAGGCGTGGAGAAACAACGCATGAACGAAGTTGACGGAAAGTGAAAGCATTAAAAGCCCTCAACAAATTAATCACACAATTAGCTACAGTAAGGATAGGTGTCGGCGCATAAGAGAAGCACGCACAAGAGAATTAAATGAGCAAAACAATAAATAAACAAAGGCATAACATAACAAAGGGGGACCCAAGGAGTAGAGGGCGGCGTTGTAGGCGCTAGCAGCAGGCGATGCTTGAAGGCTTCACGCATTGGCCAGCGTGGGAAGCCATCAACAGGCGCAGCCGAGAGCAACACGCAGTCAACGCAAGTCAAGCTATGGTAGAGACAAGAACGTAACTGGCGCAAAATAATAAATCAAGATAAGGGATAGTGCGGTGCAACAGCAACAGATTGGAGGGGAGCTTTACACGGAGAACAGTAGACACAAGGAGAGCCGAGCAGCAAATCAATTAGGGGCTTTTGGGTTGGTATGAAAATGGGGGTTAAAGCTCTTTGTCGGAAAATATCTATGAAGGGCTAAACGTCCCGATACCGGTTCGGAGGTAAAATCGACTCCAACAACCCGAGTTAAGTATTTCTTTAATTATTTTGTTGTTTCTTTCTCACATTAGGAATTGATTGTGTTATCCTGTTTTAACTGATTTGGGTATTGTATATGGATAATCGAACTTTTGTTATTGTTCGGTTATTTATGTATGAACCTATTGGGTATTGTCGATTGATAATTTTAATGCGTTCATTGAATTGTTAATTTCAATCCCATTGCTAGAATTTCAATATAATCCGTAATTGTTGTGTTGAAATTCATGTGTAGCGACTAATGATTCGTAATCATTAGGGATAACATGACCTAGGTTAAATGACGCATCGTATGTAGTTGTTGCCTTGATTAATCGGTTTTCCTAATGCGTAATGCTACTGCCTAATTAAATCTAGAGATTGTATCCTAGGTTGTTCGGTGGTTAGGTTTAATCAATGATCGTATCTTAATTAGACAAAACCTAAGGGAAAACTTGGGTTAATTTTTAGCCCACGATTAATAATTGCTATGAGAGGTTAAAGAACAACAAATTAATGAAATATGCTTAATTAGGGTTTAGGCCGAGATTGAACCGAAGAACCGGGTCCCTACCAAATTCCCCATTTTTATCATTTTTGCATCTTTTCTTTAATTAGTTTTATTTTTATTTTCTTCTTTAAAAATCCAAAAACCCCTTTTAGTGTAAACATCGGTTATTTTTATTTCAAAAACTTTACACGCACTCTCTGTGGAATCGACCTAGACTCACCACTCTATAGTAGTAGTCTAGTAATTTTTAATTTTGACTAGCGATACGACTCGCGGTCAGATGCAGACTAGGAAAGAAATTTAGATGAAAGTAAATCTACCTTTGGATTTTTTACTTAATAATGATGTTATATCATGAAAAGGAAGAAACAACCATGTGTTGCTTTATCCATATGGAATCTAAATTTATAGCATTTTCAATAGAAGTACAAGAATCCATGTGGCTTAGATGATTCTTAGTTAGTTTAGGGATCACTTATAATAAGACCGATCCAATAATAATCAACTATAACCGTCAAATAACAATTGCTTATACTAACTTTCATTATAAAACCAAGTATGCAGATATTGAGTACAATTATGTGAAAGATATAGTTTCATGAGGAGAAGTGAGCATAAAGTATATATCTACACAAGATATGGTGGTAGACCCAATAAAAAAGTCGATTTACCAAGATACATATATTGGGCATGAGAAGTCACTAGGATTATGTAGATATTAAAATGTAATTTGATTAACATTTCTCCATGTATGTTCATTCAATATATTGTCTGGTTTGAATACAAATATGAGTTGACATTGTTTATTAAGAAATAAACATTGTGTTATACTTGAGTCTAATGTACTTAGCATGACATACTTTTCATATGAATCAAAGAGTATGTCAAAAAATAAAAGATTGTCCTTTTCATACGAGTAATCAAATATAGTATTTGTGATGAATAGAGATCAAACATTTTTAAGTTTATTATTAAGATCATAATAGAAAGCTAAAGTAGAAAACTTAAACCTTAAATGTTAACTTAGACGATAAGTCAAAAGGAAATTGTTTTAGAGTGATCATCTGATCACCATATCTGTCAACATTTACCATATGAGAGTTCTAAAAGATAAAGATAAGAGTAGATAAGTGAACTCTGGTTAAACATTAAGTATGTTTGAATTAACATTTGTATGATATTGCATTTATGAAAGACATACACTCCAAATTCACAGGAGTTGATACCGTAGCATATGACTCTTACCATGTGTGCAAAATAAACTATAAAAGGGATGAATGTAAGTCTAAAGATCTCAACTTACATTGTGTGAGATCTTAGAGGTTAAGTGAATCTCTTAAATATACTCATAGGACTCTCATCAAATTCTTAACACTTTCGTCTAATTCTTAATAATTAAATTTAAGGTTTGCTACTTTAGAATATTACCATAAGATTATGTTTGACACAATCTTATAGGACAATTCTTAGAAAGAAAATTAAATTCAATACAAGGGAATTGAGAAGAGAGGAAGGTCATTTTCAAATTTTTAACTCGCATAAGAGAATTTGGTATTCAAAAGTGGCCAATAACTCTAAGTAGGAGAATTGAATACATTTATGACATGATAAAATAAATAAGATAAAATGATATTGAAAATGAGAGATATGACCTAGGATATAGCATACAAAATCTACTCAATGATTGATTCATTAATTGAGATGTCATATATTCCTAACAGATATATGACTATAAACTCTCCGTGTATCATACATGTTATTGCATAAGTATAAGAACATATAGAAATCTTATTAATTAAACTCATCATATGTAAGTAGGAGATGATAATAAAAAGGACACATCTAATGAGTATAACAGGTGTGATCTTTGATTATCATTAACTATTAAAATAAAATTACTAACCTTATCTATAAATAATAGATAACGATCAATCGATAAGGTTGATGTTAATATTCTAAAACATATGAATATACAAAAAAAGATAATTCTGTAAGAAGCAAACAAGTTTCTTCGAGAAGTCCTTTAACCTGCCGAATACATTCAAATCCAAGTAAGTGATTTGATTAGATTAAAGATGAACATATTTGAAAAATCCTATAATTTATTTATATGTTAGATAAATTTTTTTACAGTAGGCATGCATTCACAAGCTTGAGAAAGCATAGAAAATTATTGAATTTCTAAGTCCAAATGTTAATGTTGAAAACAATATTAAGTTATGTACTAAATGAAATGTCCTTTAGAAAAGATCATATGGAGATATAGATGCCCCAAAGATCAAATTGTACTAATTATCAAATAAAAAAGATGTATAGTTTTCATTCCCTATTTTATGATTAATTGAACCTCGTAAAAGTTCTCTCATCTTTAATGACTTAGTCCATGAAGTGTTTTTTATAAGTTTAATTTGGTAAAAACTCTAATTTTCTACAAATTATACATAGACCTATTTCTTTCAAAAGAAGGTGTGGTTAATAAAGAGTCTCTAAATTCTTTTAGAGAGTAGCATCTTATTATTTCTTTAGATAGGAATAATTCCAAGATCAATTTCTATTTTAAGGAGTTATATCTCATCTTATTTAAACTTGAAATTCGTAAATTTGTCAGCAAAAGTTATCCATAGAAAGTTTTTAAGAATATTCCTAATGTGTTTTGAAGTTCTAGCTAATAATAATAAGTGAACAAACTAAATATTATGTAAATATTCATAATGGATTTGATTAATTGAAATATTCCTACAAAAAAAAAAGAGATCTCATTAAACAAGGGCAAACTTTAACTCATTAGATTTTAAATAAGGGGGTTACAATTCGTAGTTTTGTTATTATCAAAGGTAAAACCAAATTGAAGCTAATAAGAGAGGTGATTTGGTTAGTAATATTTTTAGAAACAACAAAAATAAATATAGAGCATTTAAATATATTAATGCAAAACTAGAAAGCTCTTCAAAATAATTCAAAGCCTTGATAAATACTTGAACTAAATTGAGGTCTATATAATATAAAAGGAGGAGATCCATCTATAAATGCAAAAGTGAATAAATTTGATTTAGAACAATTTAAGTGATATTTGAAACTAAAGTATACTTGAATGTTCCTTTAAATCATCAAAGGGACAAAATTCCATTTAAAATACAAATAGGTAAGAGGAGAGAAGATCTTTCTACTTTATGCCCTTGTCACCTCTAATGTCATCTTAGGTTCACTAGTTATAAAGATAGGATAACAGGCTGTGGAGACACGTTACTAAACCTAATTAATGAAAACAACTAGGGAACCTAAAAGCTTTAAGAGCTACAATGATGAAATATTAATTAAGTATAATAAAAGTTTTGATAATATTTCTTTTAATTCCATGATTTTTGTGATAATCACTAAGGAGATCTTAGATAAGGAAGAAATTATCACCAATTTTCTTATCCAAATTGAAAGCAATATGGCTTTTAGTTAAAATGTCTTGCATGACTTTCCTTAATCTAGAAGTAATCATTTCATAGATTGAATTTATATTGTTCAAGCATAATTACTAATAGTTCTGATCAAATTAATATGATAGAATTCTATTTAGTAGTTCATAATTCCTAGTTAAAATACAATTAGTAATTAGTGTTCAATTTAAATAAGAATTATATGTATCCTTATATAAAGGGAAACAAATTTTATCAATAAGATATACAAATTTTTGAAATTTTGTTTAGTTTTATCCTTATTGTGAGATTGCGTCTCATTCTTACTCTTCATTAAACTATCATAAAAGTTATCAAAGTCTTTAATTGGCATTCCAAATTATTTATAGATTTGGTTATTAGTTCTCTATAACTAAAATGTTAATCTTAATTTCTTAATTTAGCTTTTTGATGAGATTTTAATATTATTTGTTATTTATTTAGGATTTACTCATAAACAAGTCTACATCAGTTAGTACTAAAAACCTTAAGTATACGGGCCATTACTTGTAGCAAAAAACAGATATCGTCCGATAGAGATTGTGCTTAGGCATCACATAATTCAGGTTGATCTTTCTTTCAGATTCAAATTCGAATATTAAACTGAAAGGTAAACTAATTCAAACAAACTAATAATGAACAAACAACGTAACAATGGAAATCTGTCAAGAGAAATAATCAAGTTATGAAAGAGGGGATTTTACCTATTATTAATACTAACCTAGCCAATTGTGTACTCACAAGGCATCGGTTCTAGACGATCGTAAGGTTGATTACTCTCTCTTGAGTTATAACAATTCCCTAAATTATAAACCCTAATTGAATTATGGACTTGCGATCTCTCAATTCACAAATTACCCACAATTATTATTAGTCCTAAAGCTCTCTAATAAACAGTCGGGTCTTGCACGGGATCTCTCTCCATGAAATTATTGATTAAAATTAATTAAATGGTCAATTAGATCACCTAACTCTCGTTAATCCAATCTAATCATTTTTATCTAGGTCACCCTCTCGGTTTTTGCCGAAATATGCATGTACAACAATCAATCACAACACCCAACTCAAGTAAACACAAATCAACTAGATTAACATTAAAGATAAGCAAAATCCCAAAGGCAATTTAGAATATCATTATCAACTCAAAATTCATAACCATACAACCCATCTCAATCTTACACATTTAAATGAATAAATAAGTAAATAGGGAGAAAATGAAACTTAGGTTGGATGACTCGGAAGAGCGGCGGCGTCAGGAGATCACCTATTCTGGGAAGATTCAACGTCAGAACCCTCTTCTTCTTTTTGCTCTCTCCTCTTTCTCTCTCTCTTTTAGGTTTCCAAAAGTAGGCAGAATCTAAAGCTCCTTCTAGGGTTCCATCATTATCCTTTTATAGTCTTTTCCAATTAAGGAAACTCTAATGTTAATTATGAACATTAACAATTCATCTACAAAAGACAGATCCATCAAGCCAATTTTCTTACAATTGATATGGTATTTAAACCCTAGCTCCATAACTATTTTATGTTTAAACAATCTAGATAAGGCTTCCATAAACATAGTTAAGATTTAGGATGAACTTAGATCTCCCTGCCTTAATCTTTTATACCCTCTGAACATTCTTGATGGTTCTCTATTAACCAGCACAGAAATGGAAGGAGTGGTTATACATTATCTCAACCATAACTTAAACTTGTTAGGAAAATCAAAAGCTTCAAGAAAATGAAGTATGAAATCATAGCTTATGGAGTCAAAGGCCTTGTTAGAATCAACTTTCAAGGTACAATTTTAAGGACTATCCTTCCTTGTGTACCCTTTGAGGAGCTCATAAGTTGTCAACACATTGTCCTTTATCTACCTACTTTCCAAGAAAGCCCTTTATGTTTCTCCTACTATTGATTTCAAGAATTATTTTAACTTAAACAGTAAGATATTTGAGATTTTTACAAGAAGTTACGAAAGGATAGGCATGTACTCCTTTAATAAGCTAGGTATAAGTACTTTCAGGATTATGTATATGAATATTTTGTTTATTTCCTTCAACACTTTATCTTTCTCGAAGAACTTCATCACTACCTTTGTAACCATATTCCCTATTTTTGGCCAAGATTTCTTATTAAAGAAACAATTTAGCCCATCAAAATCAAAGGCCTTATATGTATTTAGTTCAAAATTTGCCTTACGGATGTCTTGAGTTGTTACAGACCTATCTAATAACTCTTTTTCCTTATTCTTCTTTTAGTTCCTTATGAATGATTTAAGAGTTAAAGTGTTTAAACTATTGGGATCTTGCTTCCCTAACATGCCTTCAAAGAAATTAAAAACTTCTTGTTTCATCCCCTATCAAGTTAATAATGTAGATCCATCAACCTTGGTATGTGAGCAAATCCTATTTTAATTACTCCTTACTAATATAGAATTATAAAAAAGTTATTCCTTTCCCTTTCCTTCATCCAATGGGCTATTAATCTCTATCTTAGTAGTGATCTATGGTAGGACACTACCTTTGAATAGGCTTTAACTACTTTCTTCTCCTTTTCCTTTAAGGTTTTACCCTCAGGATTCTAGTATAGGATTCATTGGATCATAATCCATTTATACCGTGATCTAGTCACTTCTTGCTCAGTTTTAGATCCTCTCAAGGTGTTTAATTTCTTTATCTCTTGCTTCATCTAACGTATTTTCCTATCACACTTATAGCTTTTCACTCCTTAGATAAGGACCTTCATACCCTTAGATAAGGACCTTCATACCCTTAATTAACCCTTTCTAGATTCATAAGGTAATTACTGAACCTAAAGGACATCAATTTCTTATAACTAATGAATATATTTTATACAATAATAGGCAAATGATCAAAGAATCTTTGCTTAATAAACTATATCTTACTCTTTGAAAACTTTTGCTACCAATGATCATTAACCAAATCTCTATCTAGTTTCTTCCTTATTAACCACTTAGAGCTTTGTTTATTACTTCATGTGAAGAAACTCTGTTTCTGCCTCAAGTTTGTGATTCCCATCTACTCTACACATTCTCTTATATCATTAAAGTAGTTTCTGTCATTGACATTTTACTTTAGCCTCTGACCTGTACATAATGAAGTCAACATCTATAAGTATGATCTAAGGTTCATTCATTATTGGTTGGATGCCTGTAATTGTGTTCCACAACAATTTCCTTTTGGAAATTAAAATTACTTTTCTATTCTCCTAAATAAAGTCTACTTCTATATGAATCATTTGATCATTTAAAGCTTCTTTAATGACTTTTACCCTATTTACATCAAAAGCAACAATTATTATACTATAGTGATGGTGTTAATGGCTTATTCTCTTTAACTTTGGTTTTTAAAACCTATTATTGTTGATTTAATTCCACAAAATCTACTAATAAAAGTTATTTT
>JAOQMR010000211.1:9038801-9049917 GCA_027563865.1 Erythroxylum pelleterianum
TGGGTTGCTGAGGTGGAGAAACTCAAGTTGTTACTCCTACAGTCCTCGAAGCAACTTAAGGGAAGACAAAGATGAAGCCCATTAAGTTCAAAGGTAAAAAGTTCAAATCTTCTCCACATGCTGACGTTGGTCAAATAGTTCTAGTAAACGTCCTTAGGATGTAAAGAAACTAGTAGTATGAGGTTTAAAGGGAAGACTGAGATCATCAGGTTATTCTTTGGTTTATCAAATTATGAATCTAATTTGCGATAGTCGCATTAAATATAGGTGACTATTTAGTGGAACATCTGATTAGGGTGCTTCCACAATGCAATAATTCATATCCAGGATAAAACCAAATAAAGGGAAGGAGGAACTGATGGTTCACAGCAATAAAGAGATGGAAGTAATACCTATAGGGGGTGTATGTACTGAAATTTAGTAAGGTTCATTAGGGTTTACACGACATATTTTATATATGATCTTTTGATCAATTAAGGACACTGAAGGTTGACATTTTCCATTTAATACTTATGTTGTACAGTTGTTGTTGAATGCAAAACATAAAGATACAACTTTCTTGTTATCTAGTTTGTATAGAATGTGTCTTACCCCAAATTAGATATATAATTCTTCGTATCATGCTAAACAAGGTATGAAGGACCTAATGAATGAGAAGTCATACATGCTGTGACATAAAAGTTTAAGCCACATTTCCAAAGCTAGGATTGCGAGATTGATCAAGGAAAGCACTTTTCAATTCTAGATTAAGACGATCTAGAACATGTACTGAGGATCATAGGGGTAAGTTGACTAATAAGGACACTGGGGCCAACTCATACTTCTAACTTGTTGAGTTTGATACATAAAGATTTCGGTAGACCTCATATAATTGCATTCTGCAATTTTGAAAGTATTCTGACATTTCTTGGTGATTATTACCATTAAAGTTATGCGTTATTGCTTAAAGACTGAAGGTTGAGAACCAGTCGAGAAAATTCATCAAGATAGTTAGATTTGACCATGGAGGAGAATATCATGGCAAACAAGATGTTTCGGGACTTTAAAAGATCCGTTTGCTAGATATATAGACTCAGTTGGAATAGTGACTTAGTTCACTATGTCCAGTAGTTCTGAACAAGATGGTGTGTTACCGAAAAGCATAACTGCACCCGAAAGGACTTAAAGAAGTCGATGCAGAGCAGGACTAATCTACCTATCTAGAAATTGAAGAACTCAGCCTTGCGCACAATCGTGTAAAGGGCTGCCCTACTGAGGTAGGATAATCTTTATAAAGAAATATTGCATACTCATTTTCTTCATTGCCATTTAGTGAAATATCTCAACCACTTTAGAGCTACAGATTTTACTGTAGATAAGGAGGGACCAGAATAGTAGAATCACAAACAACCAAGTTTCTGGAATACCATATCTATGATGATGGTGGGTCTTTTTAACCTTTCGGATGATAGCAAGGCGGATACTACAATTGTCACGTATCCACTACTCATACAGTTAGATATGGTGAATCTAGATTTTTGCACCGTACTTATACAGGAACAGGAACCCATAACTGTACATAGAGGGATTCTTGGGGGTATAAGATCTAATAAGGTTAAGTAAATCCACTGGAGTGAGACAACCTGCTATCCCATCTGACAACATAGTTTGTCAGGTTTACTAGACTAAGTTATTAGACATATTACAGGTCCAGTTACTTTTACAGAAGCTGTTTCTAGACCCATTGTAGATGTGTCCATTTGATCTAGATAAAGATAATAAAGTGACCCAATAAATGATCTAGATTAATAGGTCGAAGTCCAAATAGAAAATGGGTCCCGATTAGTGTAGACCGGGTCCATATCGGCCTTTTAATGGAGAAGCCCGATAAGGAAGCTATATAAAGGTTAAGGTCTCCTACAGTTACTAAAGAGCTGGTTCACGAGCATAAAGTTCTCTGACCCGTTAAGAGAGTTCGTGATTTGAGGAAACTGTAGAAAGGCCTAGCCCGTGAGTCGGTGATCACTTTCCACTAAAGGTATCGGGAGATTTGGAGATGTTTGGAGCTTGGAATCGGCATCGGAAGTAGAGATGAAACCAAAATCCAGGTATTCCGCATTACCTTCGTTTTTAATCCTTTCATGTAGATCCGGGGTACGTAATAAGGCTCTCACTACGTACTAACAAAGCATACTTTTCGCAAAATAAGAAAAGGTTAGAAACTCTGAGCAGTAGTTTATTTTCCAAGTCAAGTTTTCAACAGTCAAAAATTAAGCTTTAAAATCCAAATATAATGAGAAAAAAAAGCACACCAAAACGTCTTTAATTATTTCACCATATATAAAAGATAATACAAAAAAAATTATAAATGATATTTTATTGATCAATTGCACTTAGTCTTATATAGTTTGATCTTTCTCATTTTAATTATCATATTTTAAAAATTATCACTTACTTTTTATAATAGTGTTTGACTATCATACATTTCCCTCCATTATATTTAATTAGTTTATACTTTATTTATAATTTTAAAATGACATTGAATTAAAATTTAAGAATTTCAATATTATTTTATTTTGAATTTTAAAAATTAAGTGGAACTAATAAAATATGATAAAATTGTATGATAAATAAATAATATTATATATTGTAAGCAATACTTCAAAATATTAAAATTGATTCAATATATTTAATCCATATTGTATTTTTATATCTAGATAGAGAAGTCTCGTGAAGAACAATCCCATGGCTTGAGTTTAGGATAACTCATGCATCAAAACTTACTAACTTGTGACGTGTTGTTGTTCTAATAGTTTTGGTTAGTGAAATGTAATAGTTATACTTTGTATTTTGTTACAAAAATGTTGAAATTATGAGAAAATTTTATTAGAATTATACTTTTGTAAATAACAAGCGTTTATTCAATTCACACAAATGTGCGCTTAACCAATATAATAATTTTGATATAATTTTCAGTTTCTAATAATTCTACAACATTTTAGATAAGAATATGGGATAATTTACTGTAAGTTGTTTTCAGTACTATGATGCTCTGAGATTTGAGGTCTGCAAATTTTTATTGTACATCTAAAAAGGATGATATACAAGGTATTATCAAAAGGAACTTAAAACTAAACATTGAAACCTCCATTTGATATTGTAGAAATAGAGAACGAAGAAGAAATGTAGGAATGTTCTCTATATTTCTATTTGTCTTTAATGTAATATAAATCCATCTATTTATACACTCTAAGTGACTCTAACTAAAGAAACAAAACAACTAAAAATTACAAAACATTAATATATAAGATTTTAGGTGAAAATGAAGGCTAACTAGATGTTTAAAGTTGACTTCCAAGATTACGTTATATCCCCCCTCAAACTCAAAGTGGTAGTGAGAAGTTCTTGAAAATGTCAAAGAGAATTTGATTTGGTAAAATCAGAGTTTTTGTTTGAGATGAGATTAAGACAAGTTGTATAGTTTTGTGAAATATGATGAAACATAAGATAACAATCGATCTCGATATGTTTAGTTTGTTCATGAAAGACATCATTGTGAGCAATTTACATGGCATTATGATTATCATAAAAGAGAGGAACTAATGAAGAAAGGTGACATCAATGTCTTGAAGTAACCATCGTAACCGTAAAATTTCAGAGGTAGTGTCAGCCAAGGCTCGATATTTTAATTCAGTGCCTGACTGACTGGTTGACCTTTTTCGTGAGTAGTCAATATTTAATACCACAAGTGCATAACGTAGCTTTAGCTAGTATCGGCAAGTACAGGTTGATCCCACAAATACTATGAATACTAGTAATCACCCTTCCCCTATTATCTAGCATAAGGATTGATTTTAGATTTTTAATGAAGAGAAATTAAAACAAATAAAATAAAATAGGAAACAATAAATAACACATAGAAAGTGGAATTCACTTAGAAAACTATCGTTATCAGAAATTAGTATCTAGGCTTAAATCCCCCTAAAACCTTAACTGATTGATCTTTTATTGGATTATCGAGACTCCTATAGTATGCTAATAGCTAACCTTGAGTCTACTAACAACGAATCCTAAGGTCTTTAACCGAATTACTTAAGTTAAATATTATAGGATTGTATTATCGATTAGGTTTGCCCCTAATCTTGAAGATTTATGTCATCCTATCTCTAGGGTTGCAATCAACTCCTTCTAATTACGGTAGACCTATTCACACTAAGATTTCTCAATCTCTACGTATGAAATCAGATTATCAATAAAACACATAATCATATCACAATAATCAATTAAACCAATTGCATTAATAAAAGAATCAAATCATATTAAAATATTAACATAAGGTTCATCTAACCTAAATACTAACTAGATGTTTAGTTACACATGATCGAACATGAAATCAAACATACATTGAAAGAAAAAAAGTAGAAAACAACGTTTTCATAATTCTAAGTCTCTTTATTGTCTTTTATCGAGTATTCTTATGATGTAGATGTATGTTCTTATATTCTGAGATTTTTCGATGATTTCTTCGTGTTTTCCTCTTCTCTGGACCAAAATCGCCCCCTAAACATTCTCCAAGTCTGGAAATCACCTCCCAAAGTCTCCTTTATTCTTTTCCTAATGAAAATGTCTTTTTACCATGGAATTTAGGGTTCTGTGGAGATGCAAGAATTGTGCATAATTAGAATCATCTGAAAATTGCCGAATTACACAGACAGATGCACAACCTCACGTTCCTTCAAGTTTTTGGCCTTGATATCTTCATATTTAGGTCATGAAGTCTTCACATAAATTGTAGCTCCACTTCTTAGCTTTCCAACATATCCTCTTTTGATTACAAAGCCCTGTAGTGAAAATTATAGGCCAAAAATCAAGGGAAGGTCAGACTAGGCTGAGACAGACTTCGTATCTCATTCCCAACCTTTTTATCCACTCAAAACAACACTTTTAGGCCTCGAGTTATACATAAGAGTTATGTCCCAAGATTTTGGCTTGAATATAAGCTTTTGAATCGCCCTATTTGGATCTCATAAGCCTTAAACAGGTCCATGTAAAGCTCAAGTGATCAGGTTCTGCAGAAATAAGTTTTACTTTGAACAAATGGTTGCTAGTCTAAACGAATTCGAATAGCTATGAATCTGGGCTTCCTGAAAATCTTGAGATGTCCTCGAATTATTCTCTAAAAACAACGTTTAGATTTGGACTCTCCATCTATGTTAAAAATCATACATAGCTTCTACGCATCAAATCTTCGCTTTATGCTGAGTTTTCCTCTTAATTCTTCTCCTTTAAGTTCGTGAAAGCAATTATAATCAGTGAAAGCACTTAGAGCAAATTAAGTACCAAATATAGGATAAAAGTATAAAATATCAAGCACAATATGTCAAACATGGTTGTAAAAATATATTCAAATATCCATCTTTTAGTGAGAGACAATCGTTAACTTCTTGCTGTATCAAGAAATAAAAGAGGTGCCAAGAAACAAATAGTATCCAATGGTAGATCAATGATTAATATGGTCTCCACATCAGAGTATACATGTAAGTCCAATGAAGATGAATAACTAAAGTGAAGCCCATGAAACAAGGTGCCTCAAATGTATTAGAGTATACGAAGAACAGCAAAAAAGTGAGTGGTACGACGTGTAAATATGAAATAATTGACAATGTAAATTGTATGAGCAATATCTGGACGAGTGATAGTAAGGTATATAAGACTACCAACTAATTTTCAATAAAGTGTACCATCACTCATATGAGTTTCATCAGTGGCAGAGATATGATCATTAGAGTCGAGTGGAGTGCTAGCAATCATGGTGATAATAATACTTGCACGAAAGATAAGATCAGTAGCATACTTGGCTTGAGATAAGTAGGAACCTGAATCTTCAAAAGATATTTTAATACCTAAAAAATAACGCAGGGGCTCTAAATCTTTCATTTCAAATTGTTGATGAAGACAATATTTGAGAGTAGCGATCCCTTGAGTTTATTTTCGATTATTATTATGTCATCAACTTATAAAAGGAAAAGAGTGCACCCCTAATATGTTTTTCAAATAAATAACGCATGATCATAACGACTGGATAAAGTCAAGACAGTTTATGGTGAAGCTGAATTTAGCAAACCATGCTCGAGGAGGTTACTTAAGACCATATAAGGCTTTATGAAGACGACAAATTTTATTAGGTGGATAAGCATACCTAGGTGGAGGTTGCATATGTACTTCTTCATGAAGATCATCATTAACAAAGAAATTCTTCACATCCATCTAGAACAATTCCTAATGCTTAATTGTTGCTATAAAAATAAGAATGTGGATTGACATTAGGTGAGAAACTGGAGCAGAGGTCTCCTCGTAGTCAATACCATATTTTTGAGTAAACCCCTTTGCAACCAATCATGCTTCATATCTTTCGAATGATCCATCAGCTTGAGTTTTTATTTTTTAGACCCATTTACAACCAATAACAAACCTATTTAGAGGTAGGTCAAATGAGTCCTAAGTGTTGGTGTTGGTGTTGGTGTTGGTGTTGGTGTTGGTGTTGGTGTTAGTGTTGGAGAGAGCCTGTAATTCTTTCGTTATTGCTTGCTATTGTAAGGGGTTAGGGCTAGCCTCGTGATAGGTGCGAGGTTCATAAAGAGAGAAAAATAGTGGAATAAATATAGAATTCTTTAAGACGAATAGATGATTGACTTACTCAAGAAGATCAACAGAGGGGATGTGGAGACTTAGTGGATTCTAGTGAATGAATAGAAGAGGAAGAACTATTTGGTGAGGATGGAGAATCTACAATCAGAGAAGATATAATATAATTAGGTGTTGGATTTGTTGAGCAATTAGAGCTATAAGATGGACCTGCAGAAGAAATATCAGGAAACAAAGGCATGGTATGGTAACGAAAAAAATTTGTGTGAGGGTTCGCTAACTTAAAAATCTGATATTGTGGAAAACATTTTATTTTCCTAAAAAGTGACATGCCAAGAGATTCTAAGTCTTTAAGATAGTGGATCCCAACATCTATATCCTTTTTGCTTTATCCTATACCCTATAAAACAATATAAACGTGTTCTGGTTTCAAGTTTTGTGCCCTTATGAGTTTGTAATAGAGTAAAGCACGTACTTCCAAGAACTATAAAAGAATGATAATCAGGAGCATGATTGAATAAACGCTCATAGGGAGAGATATTAACCATGATAAGAGAGTGAATATAATTGATAGTATATACAACAGTAAAGGTTGCTTCTACCTAAAGGGTTTCAGGACAAGAAGATGATATAAAAAAGGGCTCGAATAGTGTCAAGAATATGTATACGTTCACGTTTGACTTGATCATTTTATTGAGATGTGTTAGATAAGATTACTGAATGGTGGTCCCTTGTTGATCAAGAAAATTGATGAATTTTGTATCTTTGTATTTCGTTGCATTATTAGTTTGAAATACTTTGATCCTGCAAAAGAACTAAATGTGAATCATATTACCAAAACGAGAGTAAATGAAGAATATTTCAGATATATGTAGTATTAGATAAATCTATGAATAAAGAGAAAAATCTTGACAAATATCACATAATATTTCATGCTACCCATAGTTTCACAAGGTGTAGAATCGTAAATATCTGAATGAGTTAGATCAAAAGGTGCTAAAGAGATAGAAATTGAGAGAAAATGGTAAAGCATGACTTTTAGATAGTTGATAAGGGACATAATCAAAATGTTTAGTCTTAACATGACCTACCACTATAGATTAAAAACCCTAATCTAGAGGTAGAAAGATGACCTAAACGAGAGTGTCATATATGACAGTTGACACCACCAACAACAAGCTTCGAAAGAAGCTTTAGAAAAGTAAGCTTAAATAGTTGTCTAACTTTACACCCTTTTCTAAAGATCTTGTTTATCTGTGGATCTTGCACAATGCAATCATGACTCAGATAGGATAAGTTAACACTAAGTTCACAAATTTTTTTTAACAAAAATAAAATCTAATAAGAGTTTGGAAAATGGAAAGGTTTTAGGTAAATGTAATGTGGATGTGTGAACAGTACGTATATGTTTTACATGCACAGTAAAATTATCGGTAGTATGAACAACGTTTGAAATAGATGTTATTGTTAAAGATTCAAGAATAAAAGAATAAGAGGTCATATGATTACAATAGGCAGAATTGAGGTACCAAAAGTTTGAGATACCTAATGTGACAGATAGGGCAAAGAAGGAGATTGTACCATAATCTAGTTGAAGTTATTAAATAAAGGCATAGAGATTCATTAAAGAGAATTTGGGAAAGGTGCTTTCTGATGACCCCTCGGTGGTAGGAGTAGCAATGGAAGCATGTTTGAGAGACTTGGAAGAATTACCTTATCTAGAGCTCTATTAGAGTCATTTTCTACATTCAGAGATATGATGTTCGAGCTGTTTACAGTAGTTGTCTTACCTGAAAGTATGAGTTGCAAGGATAATATCAGTAGATGGAATAGATTTCTCCATTCGAAGAATATTGAGGCGACTTTCTTCTAAGATGGGCTCCTTAATGATAATATTAAGATTGGGTAGAGTTCCTCTATAAAGAAGAGAGCTGTAAATGGTTCAAATTCATCCTTGAGAGTCACAAGTAAATGTCATATATGTTGACAATCTCGAAGATTTGCATAGATCGTAGTAGCATCAAGACTAGGCTAGACAGAATTGCCAAGTGCTAGTTAATCCTAAAGTTCTTACAATTCAGACATATAATTGTGTACTGTCTGTCCAGGTTATTACATGCAATAAAGTATCCTATACAACTAAAATCGGTGGACATTATCTGATACATAATAAAAAATTTTCAAAAATTATCATGCCTCCTGAGTTATGTCAAAGTGTCAAAAGTCAAGTTTGATGGCCTTCGCACATGTATTTTGAAACCATGTTAGGATTTGATGGTTCATTCCATCTCATGCCCCTAATCATTTAGTGAATACGACAATGTTTTCATCTTTCTTTTGTGTGGATTTAGGTATTTTTCCAATAACAATGTACCAAAAGAGTCTTTCTTTAAGAAAGCTACACATTTCTTCAGGCTAAAGATCATAGTAGGAGCTTTCAAAGATTATGTTAATAGGGTTGGGAATGTATTGGGGAAGTTTAGAGGCATCCACAATGAAAGAAGACAATAAAATATGAGAAAACCTACTTATAGAGATGGAATTTGGTTATTCTGACCTCAGAATTGGATTCAAAACGTCAAAAAATCTTAGGAATTGATATGGTTTACAGAGAATCTAAATTAAAAATATATTGAACCAAGCGGTTAAAGTATCGGTCAACTACTTTTGAAATTAAATCGAGATCTAAATTGAATTAAGGAGGAGATGACATGTGGACAAATAAGGTAAAGACACGAGTATAGATGATGTGTAAGTATGTGTGCTAAGATGGCAATGAGCTGGCAATGTGTGGCATATGACATGGTAATGATTAGGATTCTAGATTACAGGGCAGATGACATGGTGCTGATGTGTTTTCCCACCTCTTGTGAATAAATAGTGTCATTTAGCTTTCAAGTAAAACGACGTCATTTAAGTCTTCTTCTTGTTCCTCCAAACACCTACAATTGAGAATTCGGAATCTAATGGCTTTAGGTGTCGCGTGACGGTGCGTGGGGAGGCTTTCGATGATGATTTTTGCATCGTTGTACTCTACTCTAGAGGAGTAACAATTTGACGTGTGGAAAATTGTTTTCAAAGCAGATTTGGAAACTTAGAATATGAAAGCAGAATGCTTTGAGAAAGAATGAATAAGACTTCAAAATTTTGACTCCTTTTCTTACATAGGAGACTTTGATACCGCGTAGAAATAGAAAACTAAAAGGAAATGTAGAAATGTTCTCTATATTTTTGTGTGTCTATAATGTGATGTACATATACTCTAGGTGACTCTAATTAAAGAAACAAATTAATTAAATATTACACAACATTAATGTACATGATTTTAGGAGGCAATTAAGCTAATTAGATGCTTAAAGGCCGCCAGATTACGTTAATAAATATATTATGACTTGGTAATGAAATGATTATTTGTATGTAAATCTTAAGTTATGAGTCCGGGTCAAAACTGTATGAAATATTTTGGGCAATACTTTAACCAAGCAATCACCGAGGCTATAGGCCCTATTGTCTTCTACACCTTTTTTTACGGCTTTCACCACTAATTACTCACTTGAAAATGAGTTAGCTTGTAAGCCTATCAGTTTCGGCAGCTTCAGAATTGGACTCAAGGTCTTTCTGGGTGCGCACCAGTTAAATCACTTGAGACTTTAGGATGATTCCCCTTTACTGTCCTTTGTCCTTAACGACCCTCTTCAGCTTCAACGCTCATCGCTCGTCCCATCAAGTTTTACCAACAAAAGGAACACCCTTGACTTGTCTCAAGATGCAAATCAATACTTCAGAGAGTTCGGCGGAATCTGTGAGTGCCAATGGACTTTGCCCATGTGGTAGAAGGCATTTTTTTGCTGCAGCCACAGCTTTGCTTCCAATTTGTCCTCCTCATTCAAAGGCTTCTCCTGATTCAATGGGTGATTATACGGTATCATGACGAATACTAATAGTTAATGGTTAACTGGTATATGCAGAAATATTTGGTTTGATTTAATCCAAGTGACATGGTTGCAGACTATATTGAATAGATTTCATCCTCCAAGACCCGATTGGTATGAGGAACTTTATGCATCAGTTCTGAATTCTTCCATGAAGTCTTATGAGGCAGAGGTCAGTTGTATTTCCAAATAAAGATTAGTTCGTGCAAAATTTGATCTCCAGCGTCCCTTTCTGTTTTTTGTTTCTCTTCTGATGTTGTAGTATCTTATTGGTAAAGATTGGAGGGTACAAGTCACAGCTCTTTGCAAATTTGAGAGGGAAGGCACAGAATGTCTTGGAGATTGGTGTTGGTACCGGTTCTAATCTCCGGTATTATACCAATGGCGCAGATGTCCAGGTTTTGGGCATGGATCCTAACAGAAAAATGGAAAAATATGCTAAGTCCGCTGCATTATCTGCTGGTGTATCGCCTATGAATTTCAAGTTTATCCAAGCAGTATGTGTACTTTTCCCATGGTCGCTATATATAAAAGAAATTATGTTCTTAACACACAAGACA
>JAOQMR010000211.1:9069257-9080270 GCA_027563865.1 Erythroxylum pelleterianum
TCCATTGCATGAATGCATGAAAGATAAAGGAAGTTATGACCGGAGTCGCCAGGAAAAGGAGCTTAAAGCTCAGAATGCGAAAAGAGCCAAGAGCTCAGAATGTGATTAGAGCCTCGAGCTCGAATGCGTCTATCCCCGGTATCCGCAAATAGATATGGGACAATATATTCTACTGGTCGGTATCCACGAAGGGATACGAGTGAATAAAAAGGCACTCGGTCATAACGGCAATAACAAATGGAAAGTGAGTCTCACGTGTATTGCATATGCATACTATGAATGATTTAGCGCTATAATGTGAAATGATACGAACATGTGAAATGTGAAATATGGGAAAATGTGAAATGAAATGTAATGTGTGAATTGTATGTATTATGTGATGAGTGAACCATCGATGATGGTCACTCACTGAGTTCGCAAAACTCACCCAAAAATTGCATATATTTTTTTTGAAGATCAGAAGAATATCCCGTAAAACAAACGGGAGTATACCTACAGCTTCCAAATGAAGGATAGGGGTAGGGATCAGTTCGCGTCGACATTTCATATCTTTAATTTTGTACTGGATTGAATATTATGCAATTTAGGTATAAATTTGTATTCCAAAATGAAGGGCCCAAATGGCCATATGGGAATCTTGTAAATTGCACTGTATGTTTGAAAAGGGCTTATGTCTTATTTGATTATTGATTTCCGCAAATTGTGATTGTGATTAAAAAAAAGTATAGCGATTTCTGAGCATTTGAGTGTTTAGCACTTCACTCTCGCGGGGCACAAACTCGAATATCACCATCGATGTCGGGTTCGGGTCATTGTAGGAGTGGGATGCTACATGAAATCTTCTACTGCATAATTATATTTCTATGTTTATACTTTCATCTCTTGTATAAATAGTTGTACAATTCTCTTATAAAAACACACAAAAACAATTCTCTTCTTCATCTATCTTTCACAAAACTTATCTAATTAAAAGGACGGTAGGAAAACCTAAATGAGAAGGGTCATTTTTTTTAAGAAATTTGACAAACAAATAACTTGAATATCATTAGATTAAGAAAGAAATGAACATGAATATAATGAGTTCTAAAATGATATGGATTTGCAAAATTCACTAAAATGATTCAAAGATGGTATGATGAGATGGGTTTAACAAAAGTGATATAAATTTCCTATTTATAAAATGAAGAAATGGGCTTTGACAGATATAGATAACATAATTATGAATTGATGAATGGACTTTATAGAAATAATAAAAATGATCTAATGATGAAATGAATGGAAAATGGGGAATGAATTTGAATTAAGGGACTAAATATGCTAAATTTTCACTTGACTGATGATTTTTTATTTGAAATATCAAATGTTCTAAAATGAGTTGATTTAGATTTGATTAAAAGATATACACAAGACATGATTCCTAAAATGGTTTCTAAATACAGTAGGCTTAAAATATATAATTTTTATAATGATATTAAATAATTTTAAATTAAATTATGTGGCCCAACATGATATTGTTGCAAAAATTAAAAATTATATTTGTGACTAAGTATTTTGAGTTTGAATTAAATTTATAGCTAAAAGAAAATTGATAAGCCATTTTGAAAAAAGGGCTTTCAAGCCTAATTAGTTGAGACTAAATAATGAGCTTGATATATTTAAACAACAATATGAATTCGACTATAAAATATTTGCTTTGCATTACTAGAGCTTGTAGGCCTAAAATGCTTAGGCTTAGAAAGAAAGGCTTATCATATTCTACTATAAAAATAGGCCTTAAAACTAATTTAGGCTTTGAATTTTTAATCTACTCATATTTGACTTTCTAATTTTATCAACTATTAACATTTATTAGGTTTTTTTATTTATATTGATGATTTCTCACTTTTGACTCTTTCCTTCATTTAAATCATGTAATGAAATAACAACATCCACTATATGAAATGAAAATGAGTAAAAATGGCTACAAAATAAATTATTTTTTATTTTAGTTGTTAACTTTATACTAAACGCATATGCAATAAGTACAAAGATCATTTTAAAGAAACCAACATGTGGGGCTAGGTTTAGCTAAAGTAAAACCCATATGAGATTTTCATTTACTTTAAAAGAAATGATCTAATTACTAAGCTCAAAAAATAAAATAAACACGTATAACATCATAGAATTATATACATTGCAATAAATGGCTTAAAGTCTAGAACTTAACCTTCTCCTTAATCTAGACTTATTCTAACATTTTTTTAGATTTAATGAACAGAAAGGTAAGGGAATTCCATCTTACTAGACCTTGTAACATTATGTAGCCATTTGCCATAAGAAAATCATGTATTGACATCTTTAGTACTTTCCTATATTACTTGAAGTTCCTCCTAACATTATGATTATTCTAGTGTAATTGCATAATCATCTCCTTAATTTTACCAATCATATTTTTATAACTTGTCTCCATTTTTAGCATTTAATTCTTCATACATTCCTCCAGCCTCCTCACATCTTGAGACCTATTACCCTCTTTCATTACTTAACTCTAAGTTTTTTCAACTTCCGCATTAGAGAATCTTTGACTTTGATACCAAAATGATAATGCTTAAATTTTATAAATTATAGAATTAGGCTCTTAATTATGAATTAGAGTTTCGTAAAAGAATTTAGAGAGAGAGACAAGAGTAAAGAAACATGAATTGTTTTAAGATTACAAAAGTTGGTTACCATCATTAGTTAATGACCATTATGGTTATTGATGTTTTTCCAAATCCCTTCTTATGCATGGGGATGGAACTTGTAACAAACCAATTTACACAATTAAATGTTCTAATCATATAGGACAAAACTCTCTTTGCCACACCAAGATGGTACTATTGGAATCCAACCATGATCAAATTATGGGCGCAGTGGAAAATAAAATTTTTTACAGATTCCAATAATTGATTAAATTTGAATAAAACATAAAATAATTTAGAAATCATACCTTGTTCGCTTTCCGTGGAAAAATCTTTGAAACGTTTTCTGATCGATCAATCACCAGCTGTCCAATTGTCCAGCCTCTGATAGTATCCACAAAGCAATTCCCAAACTGCTTTTGAGAAGAAGAAGACAAAAGTGTTAGCTTCTAAAAAGCTCTTCCCTTTAAATAAAAAATCATGACAGTCTTTCATTAAAATTAAATCTCTTTAATTACAATTAGAATCAAATTCTAATTCTAATTGATTTATTTTTAATAAAATCAAATATCTCATATTTGATTCCCAAAGTTTCCCAAACTTTATAATTAAGTCCAACTTAATTAAATTGATTTTTCTTTCACAAATTGCTCTTTAATGTGTGACCCATTAAGTTCCTAATAAATTGGCAATGATTATAATTTATAATTATAATTCACAATTAGAATTAGATAAATTAAAACTCCTTTTAATTTATCTTTAATTCTTCAATTAAATAATTCATAATTATAAATAATGATTGACGTCTAGCAACATGTCATGATTACCCAAAATATCATGAATGTCAAAGTGATTGACTTAACCTGTCCATGCATGGCTATAATGTATAATTTAATTCTTTCGTCATTCAGTATTCTAATTGGACATAGTATGGATACAGTGTCTACTCTTATCATCAAATCATGTTCATTCTTGCTAATTAGTAATTGATTTATAATTGAAATTTGAAAACTCCTTTTCAAATATCAATTCACTCTGGCCAAAGAATTCCATAAATCATTACTAATCAAGAACACTAGAATATTCTCTCTAATTACTTTAGAGTGACGAATCCTATATTGACTTACTCAACTATCTACATATGGTTTATACTGTATCAAATTACTACCGACTGAATTATCCTAGGACAATTCATAAGTAGCATCAAAACACAGTAATTCTCACACTAGATACATTGGCAATCTAAAGTCTGAGTATCAATTATACAACCATCATTATGAGATAATCCATAGACACATAAGTAATATTTCATTCAGAATTCTCATAATCGGGTCAGTTCAGTGACTTATTCTTTAAAAATCACCCACACATTAGTTTAAGCATCTTTATTCTTTAATTTATGAGATCAATCACTTTCTTCGTAAGAAAGAAACATAATGTGTGATAGTTTTACCGTATCAATAATATCCAGTCCTGATGAAACTACAACTAGGAACGTTTAGGAATAACACATAAGTGTAAATTGAATCTCATAATTATGATCTCATCATAATTTCAATTACACAGTAATTATTTCAAGAATTTTGTCTTTAGTATTAAAAAATAAAATATTAATGAAATTAATACACAAAGATAAATAATGCCTTTTCATTAATTAAAAAATAATTTCATACATTAATTTGCGTCCAATTGATTAGATACAAAGGCATAAACTAATAGGCACATTGAAAGATTCAACAAATAATGTTGAGTAAAAAAATCAATATTGAACTACATATAAGTTAAATATATCAGTCCACCTATCAAACTTATGAAATACTCATAATCTTCACACCAATATCATCTTCAACTTGCATCTTTTCATTTAAGTTCATGAGTGTGTTTGTTGCTTTTTTACAATTCAACGTAAAAGCAAATTATAAGAAATGTGTAACTTACCTCTTCATGAAAAGAGTAGGTTCATTACTAGTTCTCATAAATCCATTTAAACATAAGTGTTCATCTATCATATTGATGCACAAACAAGCTAAGAAAATTTTCGTAGCTTCAAACATTAATGAGTCTTCATAATTCACACCATATTCTTCACATCCATTCATAACTATTCTTTCGTTATTCCTTTCAATACAACCATCAAGACATTATTTAATTTTGAAGATTCATTTTATCTTAGTAGAATTTACCTTAATTAGGTGTATCCACCAACTCCCACATCTCAATTTTATTGATTGCCTTCAATTATTCCCTCATTAATTCTTCTTTTTCTTTAAGATTATTTGGCTCAATAACAAGCAAGGCTTATCTTATATTCGTGTATATCTCCTCGATAATCTAAATTTCCTTAAAAAGAGTTTCTTCAGAAGAATCATTTGGAGGAGACCACTGACTAGTGGGTGAGGTGCTTAAACTCTATATGAGTTGTTTATTAGTGTTGATAGTTTGAAAGAATATTAAGATATTATTATTTGGTTTAGTCAAACAATGAAAAGCTGTGGTGCTGCATCGTTTCACCAACTTTTTGCTTGCAGACGATAACATTTTAATTTCTTCTTGTCTCCTTTCTTAAGATTAATATATTCTTATAATAGCAGCCATCCTTGAAGAAGATAGCATGAAATTTTAAAAGACGTTCGTGGACAAAAAAGTATTACTGAAAGAGACTTATTTCACCCCATTTTATGCATTGATGGGGACAAAAAGGTATTACTGAAAGAGACTTATTCTCACAACTCACAACAGCGTTTCACTTGAAGGAGTCGTGTATGGAGAGAAATATGGAAGACGTAGAGATCATTAAGGAGCTGTCTCGAAGTTGTGCCATGTTTGGAGGAGAAGGTCCCTCAAGCTATGCTATGAATTCAAGCCCTCAGGTAATAATGGAATTCAAGATCAATGCGAAATCTTTATTAAAGTTTTTGTTCTTTTGGGAAATTAAAGCTGCATGAAATAGACCTTGAATTATGTACTTGGATATCTTCTCACCTGTTGTAATTAAAAAGACAGAATCTACACCCATTTCAGACATTTTGGTCCCCTCTTTACTTTCTCAGTCCATCTTGAGATTCCCATAGTCTTATATCGCAGGGGAATGCCTTTGTACTGACAGCTCTTCAACGGGCCTACGATGAACTGAAGCCTGCGTTTTCTTTTCTGTTTTTTTTTTCCCTCTACTTTGTTCTTATATTGTGAGTTGGGAGATTAGATCAGGCATTCACCTCAAGTCCTTGGATTGATTTTAGAGCCTTTAAGATAATAACGGGATATGTGTTTAGTTTCTATTTTTAAAAATAAAATCAAAAACTTAATTAGTTGTTGTAGTTATATTTTTATTATTAATGATAATTACATATTCTATAAAACTTAAAGATAAATTGTTTTTAATTAATTAAATTTATTTTAATTTTTATATAATATTTATTAATAAATTATCAATAAAATTATTTATTTTAAATAAATAATTTTAAATTTAATTATTATTTTAATTATTTAATCAAATTTTATTTGAAATTTATATATTTTGAAGTTATTTTAAATTTAATTATATTTATTAATTATTATTAATTATAAATATTAAATAAAATATAATTAATTTTAATTAATTAAATATATAATATTAAATTAAATTATTAATAATTCTTATTAATAATTGATATATCAAATAATTTAATAATATATATTTGGTTGATACAAACTAGATTATTAAAAAACTATTTTTTATGGTTTCATAAAATTTAAAAATAGGGAGAAACTAAAATAAAAAAATAAAAAATTTAAACAAACAAAATTTTTAATTAAATTTAAAAATCAAAATCAACAAAAACAGAAACAAATAGGCCTAGCATACGTTAAGGATTTATATGAAAATTGCATGCGATTTCAAAATTGAAGTCTAGGCATACATTGAGATTTTCTTCAAAGTGAAGGGCTATTGTATATCACTGTCTGACAGAGAGGATTCTTGGAGGCTGCTCAAGAAATCATGAAGATGTCTATTGTTGAAAACCTTGAGAGAGAGACACTCTCTTCAGCGACATATCGCATTGCAGACTTTGGCTGCTCATGTGGACAGAACGCCATACTAGCCATTCAGACAATTTTAGAAGCCGTTCAACACAAAATCCAATTAGAAGGATGTGAACTCCCTGAATTTCAGGTGTTCTTTAATGATCTTGTGAGCAATGATTTTAATACTTTCTTTGCAATGTTGCCTCCCCAAAGGCAATACTACGCATCTGGAGTGCCTGGTACTTTTTATGGTAGGCTATTTCCGGAAAAATCTCTTCATTTTGCATATTCTAGTTGTGCACTCAATTGGCTCTCCAAAGTGCCTGAGGCGGTCACAGACAAAACCTCTCCTGCATGGAACAGTGGCAAGATTTATCATGTAGGAGCTCACAAAGAAGTTGCGGAGGCCTATGGAGCTAAATTTTGCAAGGATATGGAATCTTTTCTGAATGCTAGAAGTGAGGAGCTTGTTGAAGGAGGACTAATGGCAATCATCATGCCTGGTCTCCCCGATGCTGTGCCCCTCTCTCAGACTGACGCTGCGTTGCAGTTTCAGCTTTTGGAATCTTGCATCATTGGTTTAGCCAAGCAGGTAAAATCATGTTGCAACATCTAAGATCACTTTCATCTAGGGTAATTACAATTCAAATCTTCCCAACAGGGTAAAAATAACAAACCTACGCAGATGAATGCATTTGTTTATTCTACGAGACTATCATTTTTGAATGCCAGTATCCTGAGTTGGTAAAGTAATTATATTGGAAAAAAATATTTTTTTCAAAAGATGGGTAGGGCCATATCCAAAACTGTACATTTGTTACGTTACATCTACTGTTATATTCCATTTATCAATTTTGTTTGACTACATTGTGAGCTACCAGACATCAGTAATAACTTCCGCAGTGATGTGATAAAGACACATGTTCCATGCAGGGATTAACAAGCATGGAAAAAGTAGACACCTTCAACTTACCTGTACATTTCCCATCCATAGGGGAATTGGAGAGAGTAGTGAAGAGACAAGGAAAATACAGTATAGAGACTTTGGAGGTACTTTCCAACCCAAATGAGTTGACAAAGGCTTCTCTTCAGCAAGCACCCTCCATCTTGAGAGCTGTGTTCGATGGAATTATCAGCAGCCATTTTGGAAATGAATTCAGCAAAAAGTTGTTCGATGAGTTTTCCAAGAGAATTGCGGATCCGTCATTCCTTTCGATATCTCACATATGCAAGTTGAGTGTGTTACTACTCGTTCTTAAGCGAATTAATCATTCTAAAAAATAGATTAGCATCCTATTTAGAAACAAGCTTTTTAATAGTTAAAAGTAAGGTTGTGTATTATTAAACTTTTTCAAATCTTCTTATTAGCAAGATTTTTATTATGTTGTTATTATATAGTGCTCAAAGTGTTCTGTTCTATCTTTAAATGTTGTTCCAGGCTTTTGCACATGAATATTTTAGCAAGCTTATATGATTGTTGGCATAGACGGAGCCACATGAGACCCAGTGGTGAATTGGACCCCTTAAAATTTAAAAAAATTAAATATTTTTTATTTTTAATGGATATATATACATATAAGAATGGAGTTATTTGGAGTTCAGTAGTACACTGGGTTCTCAAGATTTTAAAAAATTAAACATTTGGACCCTCCAATCTTAAATTCCTGACTCCGTCACTAATTGTTGAAAACTGAAATTTTGTGAGCTAAACATCACCGCTGCATGTTTAATAATATACTATTCTATCAATCATGCGATTGTTCAACTATTCTTTCCTTTTGTAATTTTTAACTTACAATTATTACATATTCCCTTAAACTTTCACAATATTATCATCGTTACTTCTTACCGTTAATTCTCATCGACTTAATTGTCATCTCAAATAAATGTAGCTTCTTGCCTACATAGAGGCTAATCGACATTAGCAATCACCAGCACAACTAAAAGGCACGGCGTTTTGAAGCCTCTTCAAGATGTGTTGAAACGACGTCGTTCTCAAAAACTATTTAATAGCTCATTAAATTGGCATGTCGTCGTCTAAACAAGCATATTATCTCTGAAGCTCATTATCTCATTCCCGTTACCTAACTGAAGCTCGAAAATGAAACTCAGTGGTTGTCTCTGGAATTTATCACATATTTAAGTTATTTTCCACTAATTCTCGGTAAAACATATATTGTCCACATAGTAACATAAATTTGGAATTATGAATTCATCGAACTTTTACTTACTATAATTTTTTTAGTCATTATATTGACACCCCTAAAACCAACTATGACACTCATAATACAATAGGAAAGAAAAGACATGACGCCATAGATGAAATGAAATCTAAAATTCATTTTCAAATGTTAATCTGATTATGCAGTGGCTTGTCCTGTTGTCAATGCAATTGGACTATAATGATTGCCATGTCTAGCTGGTGGCTTATCAAAACACTGCTTTATTTAATTTGAAAAAAAAATTAAAATGATGGTGTCAATAAGACTAGATATGGAATATAGCATAATACCCTTATCTAGTGGTCAACATTGTATACAATTGTTTTGTGATTGCAGTTTGGAAGCTCCAGTAAAAATGTCCCAAACCTTTAAGAATCTTGGAACAATTTTTTCATACTTATTTATATGTCACCTTTTGCTTAGGGTCTATTTGGTTGGATGTTAATTAATGAAATAGAACAGAACAAAACGGTTTACAATGGAATGGAATGTAATATAATGACAAGTTGTTTAGTAGGGATGGAAGGGTTCATAATGTAATGTAGTAAAATGTTTGTTTGAAAAATAAATAGAATGGAATGTAATGTATAATAAATGACTATTATAACCTTGATATTAAAATGGTTGTTATAAGAGATTTAATGTTATAATTTTAAAACAGAATTCTTGTCCTGCAAGTTTTATTTTTAGGCCAAGGAGATAAGTTGACTTCTCCAAGACTTGAGACTTCTTAACCTACAAGTTTCTTTCTAGGTCAGGAAGCCAACGAACTTCTCCTGGAGCTAAAGGTTCTTAACATGTAAATTTTTCTTTAATGTTAAGGAGCTGAACCAACTTCTCTTATATTTGAGATTTTTTAGCATATAGGTTTTTCTTCAATGTTACAAAGTTGAAGAGACTTCCCCATGCTCAAGAATTTTTAGCCTTAAGTATGTTGTCAATGATAGGGAGCTAAAGAAACTTCTCCTAGATTTTAGATTTTTTAGCCTACAATTTTTCTTCTTGATCCTTAATTCCATTTGAATCATATAGGTAATATTTTATTTAAAATGAAGTACATATAAGTTTTAGAACTTTTATATGATGGTAATACTTCCTTAATTAGATTAGTTATAAATTATAACTTTTCACTCCTAGTGCCTTTTTAAATGGGATATTGCCTCTTTATGATCTCCTCAAATGTTCATGTGGATCATTATTCAAGTGGAATTTGATTTCCTAATTGATTCCTTGATTCTTGACTTTCAAGAAGGATTTCATCTATATTTTTGTTAGTGCGATCATCCATACTGTTTACCTTTAATAAATGACTTAACCTTCCTTGTTTAGCAATTTATTGGTCAATTTTTTTAATTACAATTTTTTGTTTTATGTCCAATATCTTAATAGAAACATAAGTATAATTTCTTATCCCTCTTGGTAATGCTAATGGTCATTCTTTTTGGTTTTTCAATTAAATTGTTATCCAAAGTATAATCAACTACCCTATTTTACAATGTATTGAACATGAAAAGGTCTTCATCTTCCTTTATTTTTGCCTTTAGCTCATTTTATCTATGACTTCTTCTTATCAACTTTATTAACCAAAGACACATCCCTCCTTTTATTCTTGTTATTATTATTACTCTGACTTCTCACATTTTGTTCAATTTTTTCTAGTTGTAAATATTTTTTTGTCCCTAATCTACATATCATCAAAACTTCCTAGCATTTTCTTCTATATAGAGTTTTATAAAGGTTGACATAGTTTGAATCCATTTGTAAAAATTTTTACTACCAACCCTACATCAAGACTAAGCCTCTGTTTGACTCGGGGGTTAGGGATGGAAGGGGATGGAACGTAACATAGTTCCATCGTTTGGTTGATGGTTTCATAATGGAATGGAATGGAATGGGATGGAAGCGGAAGGTTTCATGTTACGTTTCATTCCATCCTAAACAGTGAAAATAAGAAACCTCCGATTTGGGGGGTTTAAGATGGAACGTAACCTAATAAATACATACTACCTAATATACCCTCAATAATTCTTCTTAATACCAAATATAACTAATTCATAATATTAATATATTAAATATAATATAATAAATTTTATTAAATAATTAATAATAATATTTTATATTATTAA
>JAOQMR010000211.1:9105927-9123952 GCA_027563865.1 Erythroxylum pelleterianum
CAACTAACTCATTTACTAACATTAATTCATATCAACTAACTTCATCTTACTTAATTAATGCCATTTTAATTTACTCATTTAAGATTTTAAAATCATACTAATCATGCTTAATTAATCATAAAAAAAATTCAGGGCTAACAGTGTCAGACCCACACGTGAGGGGGGGTGTTGAAATATAAAGAGTGAGAGTTTGTCCCACATTGGAGAAAGAGAGGAAAGAAGACTAACATATAAGTCTAGTAGACTACTCCACCTATCACCAATTGGTTTTAGGATGGAACCTCACTTAAACTTGTATATGGTCTAACTTTCCTTCTCGTGTGGGCCCGTTGGCCTATTGTAAATTCTAACAATAGTGGAGTTACTTTAGAAGAGATATTGTACATTAATATACTTATGTGAAAGTTGAATGCTTTAATGTGCTAATTGTGTGAAAAAAAAAGTATATATACTATCGTTCATTATTATTGTGATTACACTAATTGATAGAACTACATGTGTAAGCTAAGTTCCATCATCTTTATCTTTTCGGGTTCCCCTTCTCCAAGGTTTTAAGGCCTTCATTCATATCCTTTTATGGTGCATCACAGTTGAAAGGCATATTCCTCTTTCCTTGGTGATTAGAGCTTCCTAACATTCTTCCTTTCAAGATATGTATTGTCATGCCTTATGATTTGCAATTACCATTTTGATAAAATTGTCAATTCATCTAACCATTGATTAAATCTTGCTTTAAGTTGCTGCATATAATAAGACTCAAGGAAAAGTGAAATTCTCCAATCCATCAATTCCATATGACTCGTTGTTCATGTTTGGTACCAAGGTATACAGACGTTCATTTTAGTTTTCTATAACTTAGGTTCCACATCATAATGAATAGTTACTAACAACTTTTTTTGATGAAAACGCTTATGAAAAATAAAGAGAATGCTTTTGATGGATTTATATGCCATGTGACCAGAAAGTTTTAGTAGAATACTCAAACAATTATAGTCCTCGAAACAATTATATGTGTATTCATAAAAGTGATGCCATTTGATTATAAGAAACCATAAAATTTAAATTTATCGCTAACCTTTATAAATATCGTGTTTAGATTAAAAATTCACGAGGCATTGTTACAAGGTTACCTATAGCTAGGTTGGCTCAAATCTATTGGTTGGTATGTTATGTTCTAACATAAAGAAATCTTTATGTTTACTTCTATTATACTTCCAAGTGATCCCTTAACAAAGGTACTGACAGGAATTCATTAACCCAGTTAAAGGCAACAACAAACTTCGCAGCCTTTGCATGTTCTATCTTACTTATGAGCCTCCTAATAAGACTTTCCAATCATAAGTCAAGACGTATAAAATTTGAGTTATTGCTATGTAAGACAAAACAAATGGGAAAATAGAAAAGGAACGCTAAGAAATGACAATAGTTTACTTAAGCTTAATACACACTTCTAAAATTATAAGAACCATTCATGTCATAATTGCAAAACTAAATTTGTTAGAAATAAAGCTAAAGCTCAACTATACATCAAGAATATTAAACTGTATAAAAAATCCAAATAATGTACAAGTTATATTGAAGGGAATTAAAGAAAGGCTTCACAACATATCAACATATTGATTAATAATATATACATAGATCATAGTTATTGGTCCATTTTAAGTTTGAGAATCTTGGCTTTATGAAGACAAAAAAAATCATGATTGCATGTCTCTGTTGTCAAGTCAATTGAAACTTCTTCCGCTTTTAAAAATAAGAATAATTGAAATAAAATGGCCATTGAGTATGGCTACATTAGAGCTATCTTTGCCTATATCAATTACTTAAGAACCTACAGAATTTTTGCCATCTGCATACCTTAGAGTGTTGTGCAAAAATATTAATAAATTTGGAGTGAAAAATAAAACAGCAACAAAAACACCAAGATTTTTATACTGATTCGGCAATGCCTATGTTCAGTTTGGCGACGACTGAGTATTTCACTTAATCAATGAGAGCATATAATAGTATTTATTACTCAATTTTCCAAAAGTCCCAAATTAGCCCAAGCTCATACACTTTTACTAGGAAGAGAAAAAAATATAAATGTTTTTTTCCTCTCTTCTATAAATTTCTACTCTCTCCTTCCTCTGGAAATATTTTGTTCTCTCTCACACTAGAGTTTTTTTGCTCTCTTCTCACACTAGAAATTTTCTGCTATCTTCGCTCTAGAAATTTTTCTGCTCTCTTCTCACACATTATAGAGAAGTTAATGGGTAAAGGCCAGCTGCACCGAAATCCACAGAAAAATAAGCCACCATTTCTGACTCAACAATCACCGAAAGCAAGCTACCATTTCTGACTTTGAGAAGCTACCATTTCTGACTTTGAGATAATACTCGACAATCTCCACCTTGGCTCAAATCCTCGAAGTAGAATTCCCAATGGTCATCTCCCAATCCCCTACGGGGCAATCAACAAATTTTACAAATGTCAATCAAGTCTAAACAATGCTTAAACATGAGTAACGAAACTGGTTTTGTCAACATATTAGCAGGATTGTCGGCGGTCCCAATCTTCTGAAGAAGAATATCTCCCTCATCAATAATCTCACGAACCAAATGGAACCTCACATCAATGTGTTTTGTACGTGTGTGATGAACTTGATTCTTTGCTAAATAAATAGCACTCTGACTGTCACAATAAACATCCACATGGTCCCGATGGACCCCTAAGTTATCAAGCAACCCTTTAAGATAAATGGCTTCTTTAACAGCTTCTGTTACTGCCATGTATTCTGCCTCAGTAGTTGATAAAGCAACTGTAGATTACAAAGTTGATCTCCAACTCACTGGACCTCCAGTAAGAGGGAATACAAAACCTGTAGTGGACTTACGCTTGTCCAAATCACCTGCTTAATCCGAATCTACATATCCAACAACACATTAACCAGTAAATTCATCTTGTTGAAATAATAAACTAACATCCACAGTACCCATAATATACAGTAGAATACATTTCACATTGCCAATGCCCTTTTCCTAGATTATGCATATATCTACTAATAATACTGACAGCTTGTGAAATATCAGGCCTAGTACACAAGATAACATACATCAAACTACCAACAACACTTGCATATAGAATTTGAGCTATGTAATGACTCTCCTCATCTGTGTCAGGAGACATAGAAGCACTAAGTTTGAAATGAGGAGCAAGAGGAGTACTAACCGGTTTTGAATTTTCATTCATCCCGAAACATTGTAGTACCTTCTTCAAATACTGCTTTTGACATAGATCAATCTTGACTTTTGCACTATCTCTTTCAATTTCCACACCTAGTATCTTTTGAGCTTCTCCCATGTCCTTCATCTCAAATTCATTACTCAATTGAGTCTTCAATCTTTCAATCTCCACTTTGTTTTTACATGTTATAAGCATATCATCAACATATAAAAGCAAATAAATAAAGGTTCCATCTTGTAGCTTGTGAAAGTGTATACAATGATCATAATGACTTCTTGTGTACTTCTGCTCGATCATAAACCTATCAAATTGCTTGTACCATTGTCTTGGAGACTGCTTCAAACTATACAATGATTTTTGCAATTTGCAAACCCAATTTTATTTGCCAACAACCGTAAACCCTTCTGGCTGAGACATAAAAATATCTTCCTCCAAATCACCATGTAAGAACGCTATCTTGACATCAAGTTGAGCCAACTCAAGGTCAAATTGCACAACCAAAGCTGACAAAATATGAATGGAAGAATGTTTTACTACAGGAGAGAATACCTCGTTGTAGTCAATGCTTTCTTTCTGAGCATAGCCTTTAGCTATCAATCTGGCTTTGAATTTTACATTGTCTTTTCCCAAAGATTCCATCTTCTTAACATATATCCATTTACAACCAATTTCTTTCTTCCCTTTTGGTAATTGAACTAGCTTCCAAGTCTTATTTTTATGAAGATATTTCATCTCCTCATCCATAGATTTCTTACACTCCATGCTCTTTGAACTCCTGACAGCTTCTTTGTAGGTGGATGGAATATCATCTTCAATAACGGGAAGTGCATATGCCACAATATCAGTAAACCGACCAGGCTTTCAAATTTCCCTTCTCGGTCTTCTGGTTGCAATAGAATCTTGATGATGTGGTGGTTTTTAGGTAGATACTTCCTCTTCATTATCCTTGTCTTCATCATCAAAATCAACTGCACGACTAGTGTCTGTAACATCAAACCTTACTGGAACAACTGGGGTCTTCAATAACTCCACCTGCTTTGAACTACTCATGGTATTGGTCGCTTCAATATTCCCTTCATGCTTGTTCTGATTAACCATAGTAGTCTCATCAAAAGTCACATCTCTGTTTACAACAAATTTCTTCTTATCCAGACACCAAAGTTGATATCCCTTCACGCCAGTGCTAAAGCCCATAAATAGAGTTCTCTTTGCTTTTGGATCCAACTTGCTTTCCCTGACATGACAGTAAGTAGGACAACCAAATATGTTTAAATACTTGTAATCAGTACAAGGTTTACCAGACCACACCTCCATGGGTGTTTTGCCTTTGTTCGCTGTAACACCTAAATACCCCCTGGGAGGATACATGGATGTCACCCAAGACAGAACAACAAAACCAAACATTCTAACCCCTAATTTGGGGCGTTACATTCGCAGTAGTAGGCAACCAATTAATAAGATGACTTGCATAAGTAATTGCCTCAGCTCAAAACACCTTGCCTAAACTAGCATTAGATAGTATACACCGAACTTTCTCAAGCAGAGTACGGTTCATGCGCTCTGCCACCCCATTCTGTTGTGGTATCTCCCTAATCGTAAAATGCCTCACAATACCCTCATCTTGACAAACTTCCAAAAAATGATCAGACTTATATTCACCACCATTATCTAATCTGAGAGTCTTGATCTTTCGACCACTTTGCATTTCAATCATGTTTTTCCACCTCAGGAATATCTTTAAGACTTTATCTTTATGCTTCATGGTGTACACCCATACTCTTCTAGAGAAGTCATCAATAAAGGAGACAAAATAATGGCTACCTCCCTAAGATGCATTCTTGGAAGGTCCATAAACATCAGTATGAACATAATCTAGAATGTCTTTAGTGTGGTAAATAGCAGTGCCAAATTTCTCTTTAGTTTGCTTACCCAGTACATAGTGTTCACAGAATTCCAATTTACATGCCTTTGCACCTTTCAAGATGTATATGTTATAACCTTGTAGTGTCTGAGCTATCTACGTCAGCAGCGTCAATGATAGCGGCTCCACCAATAACTGTACTCCCCTTGCAAGAAATACAAGTTATTTCGTCTTATACCTTTTATCACCACCAGTGCCCCATACACAGCTTTAAGAACTCCACCCTCCACAGTGATCTTGATACCCTTGGATTCCAATGCTCCCAATAAGATAAGATTCTTCTTCATATCCGGTACATATCGAACATCACTTAATTCTCTGACTGTTCCATCGTGCATCTTCAAACAGATTTTGCCTATCCCTTGCTTTATAACTCTGGATAGTTGGGCTCCGAAATCGGGGCCCAACATATGAAATAGAACTCTCAATTATCATCACATCTAAAAAAGACTTAGAAATGCATTTTTGTCATATTCTTGTAAGTTACACTCACATAATCCATATACTTTATATTTTCTTATATGATAGCAATTTTTATCAGGATAGAAAGCGGTGAATAGCGAGCCCTCGATGGGTGACCGATAAATTTTTTTAAAAATGGAGAGAAGGAAATTATTTATTCCTTCCCTTTCTATGCTTATAGATTTATATATCATGTACCATTTTTAGGTTAGTAAAATAGAGAGAGAACATTTATTGAAACTTGATCATTTATAAGGTATGAATTAAGAGGGGTCATGCGTTACATATTGTATTAACATAGGGAAGCTTACTCAATGGCTTTTATTTTTTTAATATCACTAAATGTTTTTATCATTATTAAAAAGGGAGAGTTTTTGAACCAAATATCTTCTTAGCGTATAGTTTTATTGATAATGAAAGGTATTGGTATTAAAAATTTTATTTTTGGGAGATATTAATAGCTTTATTACAATGAAATCAAACAATATAATAAAGCCAATTATTATGAATTATAATTAACAACTGAATAAAAAAATCATTAATCTCTTCAAAATTAATACATGCCAAATTTAAGCTAATTATTTCAAATGTATGAATTATATGCATCAATAAACATTCATGTTATGGACTTAGCAACGAAAGAAGCATATACAAATGAAAAGAGAAGCAAATAATACTAAAGAAAGGAACAAAATTATTAAACAGGCCCTAGTTTACTTTGGCCTCCCCTTTTCCAGCTCTAGTGTAGTAAACTTAAGCTGAATGTATTGAAAATGGATTATCATTACACCTAGTCCAGTGTAATTCAACTTTAGCCACCCCCACCCATGCTTTTAAAAAGATATGACTTTATCTTGAAAGCTGATATAAGTTTCAATTGAAAGCCTTGCAACATGTCAATTCCGAGTATAGAAGTTGGAAATATTTGTTTTAGGTGCAATCATGCTCTAACTCGTAAGTAGATTGTAGAGCTCTTCCAAAGAAATTCTCATTAGTGGTAAAGCCTCATTCTTATTGGAGATCAAACCTCCCTGACTTTATTGTCCCTTTTGTTGCTATCGCTGTTACCCTGTTGCTATCGCTGTTACTGTGCAGGTGGAACATAACTAGATTGAGAATGAGGAAGTAGCTGTGGCATGAAAGGTGGCCTAACATGTAAAGGACCTAGATGAGGATAAGCCTAGACTAATGTCACTTGATCAGCGTAAAACATTGATAATGCAAATATCTGAGATTAAAAATACGAGAATTGGAAAGGTGGAAGACTAGTTGGAACTCACTTTTAACTTGATTCTCTCTAATTTTTTAATGATGATAAGTAACATAAACTACATTCATTATTGACTTACCAATTTGATTGAAAAACTGATTAATTTGTCATAACATAACTTCAACATTTTAAAAACAACCCCACAATTTCTTTTTCTATCAAAATAATTTAAAAATCATTCATTTTTTGTTAGCGATAATGTCATCTTCAACAGGCAAGTGTTTTCATTTTCCACCCCAATTTTGACCGGACCAATCTTTTTCCTTCAGACACAGTAGCCCTTGTTTTAACACTAATATTATTTCTCCCCCTTACACTAGCACTAACATTATTTGACACCGCTAATACTTTCAAACTGATGTACCTAGAAGGCATCAAATCATACATAAACTTCAAGATTTTGTATCAAATTTCGTTGTCTTTCCCATCAACAGTAGGTGCAGCTCCAGTTCAAGTAGGCTCAATGAAAGGTTCCCTTTGAGCTTTCATCATCTCCTTTCTTTTTCTCTCAAGTCTCGTGTTGGTTTTTTGTTCAAGGTTTCATCATCACCGAACCGACTACCTATAGGCAAGCATCAAAACATCCAAAAAAGGAGTTGGATGCTTAAGAGCATAATGTTACAATCTGCTAACCATGATTTTACCAGTGCTCAATCATTTCAGACATATAGTGTTAACAGTGCACATCCACAAATAAGAAGCCCAAACAAATTTCCAAGAGATGATTGTAATAATTTAGTTTCTGAAGAAAGAAGAGGAAGAGAAAAAAGCAAAATATACACTATCTTCTCCCTTATTAGAGCAACCATATAACAAGTGGGCAAATGCAGGACTGGCAGTCATAAATTTTCCTCTTCCGCGCTCTTGCGAATATAACATTTACGAATAGCAAATGGAAAAAATCCTTACGTCTGTTCCTTCAAAAATTGAACATCCTGTTGATTGCTGGCATCTAGCCAGCATCATCTAGATTATTGATTTTCGCAGTTATCAGGACAAGAAAATAAAAGATGTAAAACGATTTTCGAATGTTTATGCAGCAGATTCCTTGGCGATCTTTTCAGCCTTGGCAATGACCTCTTCAATGCCTCCAACCATATAAAACGACTGTTCTGGAAGGTCATCATATTTACCGTCCAATACTCCCTGTCAAGCATAAAAAAGGAACATAGAAATAAACTCAGTCATCCAGAGAAACTGATGTCAACTACCTGCAAACTAAGTCATCCACAGAAACTGATGTCAACTACGACATGCATTTCATAATATGACCCTTTCAATATTGCTCAAAGATAAACTAAAACATGGGAGACGGAATTTAATAGATCTGTTAAAGATGTGTATATACTTACTTCTCTGGTTGACAAGTTCATGAACCATGTAAGAAAAAAACATGGCAGTAGACATACTAAGACAAACTAAATGCAGTAAATGAGGTGCACTTCTAATCCATGAATTCAAGCGTGTGCGCGTGAGAGAGAGACTATATACCTGGAAGCTGCTTATTGTTTCCTTCAACTCCACGTATTTTCCAGGGGCACCAGTGAACACTTCAGCAACATGGAAGGGCTGGCTCAAGAACCTTTGCATTTTACGAGCTCTGGCAACCGTCAACTTGTCATCTTCACTGAGCTCATCCATGCCCAAAATGGCAATGATATCTTGCAAATTCTTGTAATTCTGAAGAACCTTCTGTACTCCACGAGCAGTATTATAGTGTTCCTCACCCAAGATATGAGGAGAGAGCATTCGAGATGTAGAATCCAAAGGATCCACAGCAGGGTAGATACCAAGTTCAGATATCTGTACAACATAAATGGCCCAAAACAGTTAAGAAGGTTTAAGAAAATAATTACAAGGCTGCTTCTTGTAGTAATGGTATTACTTGTCGTGAGAGCACAGTTGTTGCATCCAAGTGTGCGAATGTAGTAGCTGGAGCAGGATCTGTCAAGTCATCAGCAGGTACATAAATAGCTTGGACGGAAGTAATGGAACCCTTTTTGGTTGTTGTAATACGCTCCTGAAGACCTCCAAGATCAGTGGATAATGTTGGTTGATAACCCACAGCAGATGGGATACGACCAAGCAAGGCAGACACTTCTGAGTTTGCCTGAAGAACATGGAGGACAAGCAACAAAAATTTTCCCATTAGCAACAGTAAAATCAAGGCTTTGTTCTCCCTTGGCTGTTAGGGACCAGGCATGTCAATATCTTTGAATAAAAACAGTTGAAAACACATCTTTGCTAAGATTGACCGATTGATGCTATGCTTGATAAAATTATTTCATAGCTCAGGTTTCACCATGTAAAAGATGAGGGGAAGGACATTATTTATGTTGATTCTAATACTCGGAGTGCTTTTAAAATGACAAATAAGTACCACTAAACAATTCAAATTTTTGTATCAATTATCATAAAACACAATTGGTTGTATCAATGTAATAAAGCAAAAACATTAAAAAAAAAAGGAAAAACAATGCAGTTTAACCTTCAAAACTAATCACAATATAGAATCCTAGTGAATAGAAGTCTTCATATTGTAAACCCCAACTTTCCCAATAACAAGCGGGGGAGCATCCCAACAGCTAGTGATTATGTAAATTCCATCTCTTTTAAAGGCTATTAACTATGTGAATTTCAAGCCTTTGAGTTGCATGCTTACCTGTGTAAAGCGGAAAATGTTGTCAATAAAAAGAAGCACATCTTGCCCTTCAGCATCACGGAAATGTTCAGCCACAGTTAGCCCAGTGAGACCAACACGAGCACGAGCACCAGGTGGCTCGTTCATTTGACCATATACAAGAGCACACTTGCTTTCGGACTAAGACCACAAAAGATAACCAACACAAATAAACTATCTTGAACTGCAAAATTATGCTCCACTAGAGTAAATAACTTAATCAAAAAAGACTCCAACCTGTTTATCCCCTAGCTTAATGACTCCACTCTCCATCATTTCCCTGTATAGGTCATTACCTTCACGTGTACGCTCTCCAACACCCGCAAACACTGAAAAACCACCTGAAGACACAATGCAATGACTAGAAAAGTGAGAAATATACTCAATTAATAGTCAACATCACTATGTGCATAGGACCAACCATGAGCTTTTGCAACATTGTTGATAAGTTCCATGATAAGCACAGTTTTCCCAACACCTGCACCACCAAATAGCCCAATCTTGCCTCCTCTTTGGTATGGAGCAAGAAGATCAACAACCTACAGAGAAGGCAGCAAAATTCAATTACACACATAAGTTCAAACAGCCCACACTGATAGAATTAAGATGTCAGGTTCTCTGGCTTTCATAAACATATCAAGTACCTTAATACCAGTTACAAGTATCTGCTGCTCTGTGGCCTGATCAACAAAAGCTGGGGCTTCCCTATGAATAGGCAAGTAGTGATCGGTCTCTGATGGGAGATTGAAACTTAAGGTTAGATATTTTGTGCAATAAAACTAATCATTTTATGATCAAATGACTAAAGATTGATTGAAAGCTTACTGATATCGCCTCTCTCATCAATGGCCTCCCCAATAACATTCATTATACGACCAAGAGTGGCTCTTCCCACAGGCACCTGTTCAGAACATAAAAAATTAAATTGAATTCCATTTTTTTTTAAAGGAATCATTAGCGTAAACTATCTCACTCCAAATGTCTTCATGAAGCCCAGGAAAGAAACAAATTGATATCATTTAGATAATTCAATACTAGACATCTATTATACCATTTTAGATGTGAAGCTTCAAACCAAATTATGGATAGACCTTTCATGTTTCTAGAAATAACCAGTCTACTCACTTCAACCTAAAACAAACAAACAAACAATTAATCAGTAAAATGACCAATTTAACACCAAACACATCCCATCCAGAAAGAACATGGCCCAAACCATTATCGAACCTTCCATTTATCCTTATCGAGCTCTGTAATAGGTTGCCCCTAAAACATTACTCTCATTTCAAATCTTCTTTTCCACATTTCTCGGAAACCAAACAATTAGATCCATGACACATTCCATTATCACAAAGGTTACTACATTGTCAATAAAACATGAACCTCTTTCCTGAACTCTAAAATTGATGGAAAACCACCGAATCAGATCTCCAACTACAATTAGATACCCCTTCAGGCAGGCAATTCAATCAATCCCTGGTTGAAACAAGATTCGGAACAGCACCCCTATAAGTCAAAGAGTTAAAGCTCCCACATTCCCACTAAAATCTAGAACAACCCACATTTCTCTCAGATAAGAGAAGAAAAAAGAACTCACAGTGATAGGGGATCCAGTGTTAAGCACGCGCTGACCTCTGACCAAACCCTCAGTACCATCCATAGCAATGGTCCTCACAGTATTCTCTCCCAAGTGCTGCGCCACCTCCAGAACCAACCGGATCGGGTTGTCCAGAACCTCCAGAGCCGTCAAGATCGGCGGTAGACCCTCATCGTACCTAACATCGACGACGGCACCAATAACCTGACAAACCTGTCCAATAGCGCCTTTTCCAGTGAACTCATCGGTGATCTTACCGCCGGCTTTCTTGGCATCCAATTTAGCAGGAGGGGGCTGAGGAGCGGCAGCTGCAGAGGTGGCGTACTCAGCTGCACGTGTAAGAAGGTATCCATAAGGAGACGCGCGGCGTGTGGAGGAAATGGAAGGTGAAGAGAGCTTGGGGCTTGGGTTAGAGAGTGGAGATCGGCGAGTAGATGATCGGAGCAGAGAGGATAAGAGTCTGCGTGAAGCCATTGGCTTGGGCTTCAAAGTGAAAGAAGAACAAAGAAACAGGCGAGAGACTTTAGGGTTTGTAAGACTATATAGACATTTCCCTACACGTGGCAGGTAAAGAAATTTTGGTTAATTTTAATTTTTTAATTACAAAATAATCTTCCAATATATTATTCTATATAATTTATAAATTTTTCATCAAATATGTCTCTAAAAATTACAATAATAAAAAAATTTAAGATAATAAAAATCTATCTATTTCTATTAATATTACCTTTTACATATATCATATATAAACAACAACTATAATTAATATAAAAAAAGATCGTTTAATCATCTTACAAATATAAAACTAAAGATAATAAAAAGTATTTAAAATATTACAATTTCATCATATAATAAAAAATAATTATATAAAAACATCAAATAGAAATAATAATAATAAAGTTCAATGACTTGCAATAAGTTGTGTCGAGGAACACAACCAATTAAAAGCGAAATATAAAACAAAAATATTTACAATTAAAAGTTCTAAATTTATATTACATATATAAAATCACCACCATAATCATCATCATCATCATCATTATCATCCAATTAAATCACACCAATGCAGGATCTCACACCAATGCGGGATCTGGGGAGATCTAATACTACGTAGCCTTACCCCAACGTAAGTAGAGAGACTATTTCTAGTAGACACACATACAAATGTGATATAAAGATATTTAATTATATATATATATATATATATATATAAGATGAAAAATAAATAATAAAAATAAAATTTTTAATAAAGTAATACAATAAAAATAAAAAATCTTTGGACTCAAAATTTTGGAGGGTTGGCGGTTGAGGCAGAGGCAAAAAACTAAAAAGGGGTTAATGCAAAATCAATATGGGAAGAAAACGTGAACAGAACAATGCAACATACAATAGAGGACAGACCTAGAAGTCAATCAGATCAATATAATATACAACATTATCAAAGAATCACAAATCTAAGAATCGAAATCAAAAACATCAATCTCCTAATCCAAATGAAGAAAGCAAACGTACCTGGAAAGAGGAGGTGAGAGAAGATCTGAGATAGTGAGAGTGGCCGGATCTCAAGGATACATCATGTTTATCAAAAACTAAGAGTAATAGATAAAATAAGCGTGATCACAATACTCACAGTTGTTTGTAGATATATTAATGGGTCCATAGAGACCAGAAGAGACACTCCAAAAAAAGTTATCGTGATCTACCTTAAACGCCTCTTTTCTGATGATTCTTAGGCAGCTTTCCAAAAGCTTTGCAAAACCCACATAAAGAGACCTTTGGTGACAACGACTCTATCGTCGAGGCCACCTTATTAAATTTTGTTTCACTTCACAAAAATCTCAACCTTAGTAACACAACCAAAGCATTAACTCACATGAGGCAGAAGTACTCAATAATGCAACTTTTCGGATATCAAGCCCCTAAAATATGGACATTAACACATAAAAGAGACACAATCTACCTACTTTGAGTTGTCTAAGAAAATACCTGTGTGCTTCACAGGATTAAAGGAAAGCCCAGATTCACAAATGCCAAGCAGGATGCATTCAGATAAGTTCCTCAGTAGGCAAAATCCAGAAACAACTTGAGAAGATTCAATAACAACAAGGTCAATTAAACCGATTCGACTCCGAAAACTAGCTTCCATAAAGCAAACTCTCTGACGACAATGTTCAAATAGCATAACACAAAGAAATCAAACAACAAGTACACAACACAAAGAAATCAACTTTATCACAGCAAAACACACCTTATGCACATATCTGCACAAATAACATCCAAATTTACCCAAGAAGGATAAAAATCACAACTTTATCATATAAACAACGGTAAGATACTTTTTTTCTTTCTCTTATTTTCTCGAGAGCCAGATGCAAACATCACAGGAAAGCAAGAGAAAATTGATCAAAGAGATACCAAAACTAGTAACAAACCAAGATTGACAAACAAAGAGGCTAATCTGAAAAGCAAAAAATGCACAATGAACAGAAATTTTAAAAAACCCAACAATACCTAGAAAACACCAGAAAAATGTCTCAGAAGAGGGTGGCAAATGAAAATGGCATTCCAAAATTGGAATTTTCTGTCAAGTCCACAACGGGAGATAAATTGTTAGCACTAAAAGAGAAATGCATTAGTTTGAAAAAAAAAAGAAAGAGTACAGATTGAGTGAAGAACAAACGAACGAATCCTACCTGGACAAATCTAGCCAAAGATATGAATTGTTAATCATGAGACGTGGGGTGGATTTTGATGAAGAAGATCACACCTGTCCTTTTAGAGGAGTAGAGCCCATTCCAATGAAATGAAAAACCTAGAACTTCTTTCAATTGAATATTCGCTCAAATCACATTTACTTCATTTCTTATTTGGTACAAAATTCTCATCATTGAGAGAAATCTCATCATCGTTATCATTTAAGTTTATTGTACTAAATGACATGTTAATATTTTTCTATTCAGGATCATCTTCTAAGTTACTTTCATTTATCAAACTCAATTTCTTAAAAAGTCAGTTGGCTAAAAGATTGATATGAAAAATTATAAAAATTATATTCAACTTAATAATGATAATAACATATCTTTCTCGATGTTTTAAATTATATCGAACAAAGACGAAGTCATTCAATCTTTTGTATTTCAATATATTCCTTTTCTTGGAATGGATGGATCTAAATATGCTCCAATTTATTTCATACCCTATTGTACTCACACATTGACTCAGAATTTGAATTGCAAAACTTTACAATTTCAAAACACCATTTCTAAATTGGCCTCATCAATTAACTGTAAGACTTCAAATGTAATCTTATAAACAAAATAAAATGATGATTAATTTCCATTAACAAAATTTAAGAAATATATATATACATGGATTAAGTTTGTTTCTTTGACAAATAGCAATAGGCAACCCAAAATCACCAGAGGGATCCTTATAAACATCAATTTATGAGCTTAAGAGATATTGTATTATCTTATGGGCAATAATTGTAGTAATAGTTAATAACATTCCCCTATAAACTTCAATTTTCTTTGTAAAACTTAGCCTAAAATAGATAATAGGATTAAAAATGCCCAAATCGTAAACAAAAGAGAGTAAAATTGTCTTTCTCTTCTCTTGTTGATAATTACACAATAAGGGGCGTACAAAGCAGGCCTTTTTTCATATTGACCTTAATTACTCCCTTCACCCTCTCCATGACAGCTTAAAAATAACTCATTTTTGTCTTCTCTTCATTATACCTAGACGTAGAACTCTCACCTAAAGCTCATACTTGATTTACAAATTGACATTGAGACCAAAATTAATGATCTTCAAGTATAATTCTAGAAACCTCCACTCTAAAATTAGACATGACATACTGAGATGTGACCTGCTTATCACTTATAAAGTTTTGCTTCAACTCCTTCTTCATTAAAACAAAACATTGAAGTGACAAGAAATTAGTCATAAATCTTGTAATTATAGGACGACACAAATTCCTACCATTGGTGAAATCCTTTCTCATTAAATTTAGGAACTATGCACAATTATAAATGAATTTGGTCCCTTTTTTGCTTTATGCATAGTTTCATCAATGATAGCAAAGTTATAACATTCTTATCCAACATCAGATTAATGTAATGTGCAGAACAAGGAGTCTAATAAAATTGTTTTACAATCTTTCCCCTGTTGTTTTGTAAGCAAAATTATTATCAGTAATGAATTGGACAATGTTTTTTGGCCCAACTTCATTTATAACTTCATCAAATATCTAAAACAGTGCATCAATTTCTAACAAGGTAAAATGTATCAATAAACTTCAAAAATATCATTCCCTTAGCATAATAAACTGAAAAATGATAATAGATTCCTGTATTTTATTTGTCCAACCATCACACATGATTAAACACTCATAAATTGTCCAAGTCATTCTTCTTTCATCCAAATAACTATTTATTTCATAAATAAAGCTACTCAAAAGTTTACCTCTGTAGTCATCAATTAAAGGAGATTTATATCTTAGATTGTAAAAAGCAATATCATCTACCACAGGCTGGTAATAATAAGGTTGGGCAATATTGAATGACATACCTAAATCATACCACCATCTAGCCATTGTTATATTTACATTATGAGCTACTTCTTTTGATTGTAAGGCATTACAAATTAAAGACTGAGCTCTAAGAGTAACTTATAATGCAAAAAATGTTATACAGTTGCCTTCTTCTTTTTCTCACATTAAGTGCAACATTTCGTTCTTGTTGGGTAAGAGTATCATCACTTTCACTATCCCTACTATCATCCCAACCACTAAAATAAGAACTTTTACTACCAATTTCATAGTTCAGTCTTTGTCTTCTATCTTTCTCATATTGACTTTCAAGTAAAGTTTTCATTTGTCACTTAATGTCATGACTAACTTTCTTATAAGGCTTTATGTCACCTTCGATCCCAGCTAAATACTTCTTGAATTTGGTGATTCTCCTGCTTTTCAAATGCTTATTACAATACAAACAAATGATATGGTTCTTCATTCCAGGAATTAAGTTAGCATAAGCCTAAATTAGATCATTGAATCTTCCTAAAGCAGTTGAATTATCAGGAGTACTTGAACTTTTCTTCGTTAATCTATAAAAGTAAATAGACATATGTAGAAATTAAATTAATAAATTCATATTCAAAAATAAATTTTTTTATATATAACATCATTACATAACTATAAAAATTAACAATTATAAGTTTGTCCAAATAGACTCTATCTTGTGTCTTTTTTATGATAATGCACATTGCAAAAATGACTTTATTATACTAAGTAAAATGTAAAATTTTTTACTTAAACATTTACAATTTCACATTATGTTGAATAATGAGTATAAGCTCATAAATCAAAACATATCTTAAAAACTATTTTAAAGACATATGAAATAAGAAAAATTCACATGAACTATTTTCTACTATGTATTTAACTACCCACAAGTTATCATAATGAATGTGTATTTGTAAATTTGCTATCATATTAGAAAAATTCTTTCTCAAAATTTATTTTTTTATTTGTACTATTATTTTCTAATGACAACAATGAACAATATAAGAATGCAAACATTTTGTTTTCTTATCGTAGTTGCATATATTAAATCTTATGTTTAAGTAATTAATCATATATTAATACTTTTATATACAAATAATAATTAGGAAATTGCATTTTATTTTTCAATTATCACCCGAACTTTAAAAAATAACAATAAAATGTCTAAACTTTCAATTTTTTCAATTCTAACCCAAAATTAGTCTCACCGTTATCTTTGTTGACGTGGCACTGTCACGTGTCAAGGAATCCTCACTAAAACGACGTCGTTTCATGTTAGTGAGTGTGATGCATACTTGTATAAGCTAAAAGGGTTTGTGGGTGTTTTCTGTGGACTTGGTGAGGAGAGTTTTCAAGTTCCATTAGTTGAACTTCTTTAGTCCTCCCATATGATTCCTTCATTTAAACTAGCGCGCAAGGAAAGATAATGTGTACCAAAAGGATCTTTTGAACTTGACCCAACTTCATTCCCCTAAAATATTGAAGAGATTAACATCCATGTGGATATATGAGAGTTTGTTGGTAGTGATCACATTTATTCATCGTCAAAATCTTCTTTTGATGAGGTGAAAAAATCTAAAGAAGAAGCAAAATATTCTACACATGAGGCTGTGTCGGTTGATCTAAAAGAGGCTTATTTGGGATCTGACATCAACAATGGTATTGAAATTCCGAAAGCAGAGTTCTTTGACTTTAATGCCCACAAATCGATTGAAAATTTTGAAGTTGGTCAAATATGGATATTTTACAACAACAAGGATGGATTGCCCAAGTACTATGCTCAAATTGTGAAAACTGATTCCACCAAAGGTTGCATATTAGATGTGATGTGGCTTGCTTCATGTTCATTAAAGGACATACGCCGATGGTATAACTAGAATATGCTTGTAATTATGCAATATTTCATATTCATAAGAATTCATTGGAATCCTTTACATCTACTAAACACTTCTCACATCTAACAGTAGAATCTGCGAACAATAAAGATGAGTATGACATCTTGGCTAAGAAAGGTGAGGTCTGGGCATTGTATAGGGACTGGTCTTTGGAGATCCAACTCTCAAACTTGGATAAATGCAAATATGATTTGGTTAAAGTCCTTGAAGTGAGATAAAAAGGGATAAAGTGTAACGTCCCATTACTTATGAGAAGGTTAGAATGGTAAATATAGGTGTGCAAAGAAAGTTTAGAAATGCATTTTTACATGCTCATGCATATTGTGAAATCTACATGTATGTGAATAATGGACTTTTTGCACTTGAAAATAATTGTACATGCATTCATGAATAATTCCGGGTATAATT
>JAOQMR010000211.1:9182036-9193539 GCA_027563865.1 Erythroxylum pelleterianum
TTTAGAAGATGCGATGCTGGTCGCAAGTCAGCATAAACAATACTGTGGGAAGTGATTCTATCTCAATTAGACCCTTCGTGTAATTGCCTTCGTGCTTTTTCCTTGACAAGTGATTCTATTTTAATTAGACCCTTCGTGTAAGATAAGCATGACAACAAGAACATATATCAGTATCACAGCAAGAACAAAACTTGAGTGCTACATTCTCGCAAAAAGATCATGAAACTTGCATAATGATCATTTCTTTCTTATGTATGTTTGATCTCATTTATGCTAATATAAAATGCCTGAATGTGTTCTGTAGGAAAATGGTGAGGCAACAGACAAGGAGTTGCAAGAGGGTGAATCAGAGGTTTCATCAAGAGTCATGAGCATGTAACTCATAACAAGTTAGGTGTTTCCAATTGTAACAAGACCATATTCTTAGCTGGATGTAATCATCCCTTGTAAACCTCAACAGGTCCTGAATTTTTAATAATTATCTTCTTCCTTAATTTTTCCCTTTGTCAATGATTCCATGGTTGAAATTCTAAGGTGGTGTTGGTACGATGTAATGCTTATTTGTGATCATAAGGTCACTTATTTGAATCACGAAATCAGTCTCTTCGTACAAAATTGCAAAAGAAAGACAACGTATATTGATGACCTTCAAGAAATTTGCAATCATTAAAAAATTGAATTGTTTTAGTCGATTTAATCATAAAACTTTAAATCGGTTGATATTTAAATTTTATTTTTAATTTTTTGATTCAATTTATTTTAATAATATTTATTATTAAGATCTGATCAATCTATTACTTAATAACAATATTTTAGTTAATTAATATATTGTAAATAATTATATTGTAATAAATTAATTATAATATTTTAATTAATTAATAATTATATTTTAATTAGATATATTTTAATTAATAATAAGTATAATATATCGTGTCTTTCATATTGTTTAATATAGTTTAAATATTATTTATATGCATAAATAATTTTTATTACAAAATAAAATATAGTTAAAATTAATAAAAGTGCCTTTTATTTTTATGTTGCCAAACAGTCTACTGTATGAAGCTCTTTCAAAAAAGCTATTTTTTTAGTTGACAGCCAAACAGTAAATTGGCTTTTTAAAAAAGCTCTTATCAGAAAAGCTCTACTGACAAAAGCTCTACTGATAAAAGCTCTATTAATAAAAGCTCATCCAAACAGGCTCTAAGTCCAAAAAGAATAGATTTTTTTTGTATTTATAGAATAAGGAACCTGAATTTGATTGGAGATTAGAATATGGACAAGACTTAGGTGGTTTGGATATTTTAAGAGGAGATACCCAAACACTCCAGTAATAAGATGTGAGAATATTGTACTTAGACTATGTTTGGTTGAAGGTTTATTAATGGAATATAATATTATTCTATCGTTTGGGATGAGGGTTTATAATGGAATGAAATAAGATGGGATGAAAGATGAGGGTTTCATATTACATCTCATTCTATCCTAAACAAAAAATAAAGAACATTTAAAATAGAAAATAAAACTAAAAATAAAAAGTTAAAGAAAACATTTATTAAATTAACTTTTGAACATAAGTTCAATCTTATGTTCAATCATAGTATATCAAATATAAACCAATTATTTATCATATTCTAATTAGTTCATTGAAGTTTTGCACTTAAGACTATGGTGAAGCATATGAAAAACTCACAATTAAAATTTCTCATATTTATAAAAATTAGTGAATTAAATTCATAACTATAAATACATATTAATTTTATTTGTCTTCTAATTATATATTCATAACTTTTAAATGTGCTTAATTTTGTATGCTTAATAATTTGTAAGATTGTTATAATTTTAATATTATAGTCAAATAACATTTTTTTAAAAATTATTATAGTAATTTTTATTTAGTACAGAGACAATTAAATTTATATTTGTTTAACAATTTACAAGTTTATAAATAAGGTTATTCACTATTTTAATTCCGCTCTAAGGTTAAGTTGAAGAAGAGGTTAAAAACGTCTTTAACTCAAATGTATGTAATTACAAAAAATTTCCCTTAAAAAAAGTATATATTTACAAAGTACAATTTCTACATATATAAATACAATGCTTTAATCCCCACTTTGGAACTATGATTGAAAAATTATGTATGGATGGTTAGAAGTTGACCACTTTAAAATAGTTGCTTCATTTAAAAGTCCTTTAAGAAATGTAAGGTGAAAGGCATTTTAAAATTTGGGTTGCATCTTTAAATTTAAAGAATTTTTATGGTCTTATTTAGTAACCAATCACAAATAATTGGAATTAAAAATGAAAATAAAAATAAAAATGAAAAGTAATAACTAAAATATGAATTAAATTACTAATTATGTGAATTTAATTTACAAGTTCTAAAAACGAGATTATAAAAATTAATAGCCGGTATCAAATATCAAGAATGATAATGGCAACTTTTTACTTATTTGGTTGATTTCGTAAATAATTAATTAAAATATTTTATATTATTATTAATTAATAAAATTTTTATATTTAATAAATAAATAATTACAATTATTTTTAATGTTTCTTGCTTCATTCCTAGTCATCTAAACGGAATTTCAATCTTTGGCCACAGCAAACGACAGCGTTGCGAACTCATCAGGCAAATTACCCGAGGCTGCGATAATCGGCCATTTCATGAAACCTCAAAACCCAAGAAGGCAAAAGCTGTCACGGTTACACAGTGAGAGAGACGAGAGCGCGACTGAAAAATGGGTAAAGCAGAGAAAGAGCGGCTCAACCAAACGCTGAATTGGCACCTCAGCAACATTCACGATACCTTGCAGGTTCTAAGTTTTATTCTTCTATGAATTTTATGTATTGGTATATATTTGGGCCAAAGTTGGATTTTGAATTGAATTTTGCTGTGGGTTTTACTTGATGTTTCTGTTTTGAACAGATGTTGGATCAGACTCCACCTTCTACGTTGAATAGAGTGAGCTGGGGGGAGGTAGTGAAGATGGGTGACCAAGTCTACAAACAAGCTACTGTTGGTACTATACAACACTAAACCTTCTCTGTACTTTATTTCTCAACTTTTTCTATCTCTAAATCTGTTCTTTCTTTATGATTCCTTATGTTTTTCCTATGCTAAGATTGTTCTTGACTTGTTTTGTCCATGTGGCATCTTACTACCCATCTTTCTCAACGTTGATATCAAAGTTTGATGTACTCTTTCCCCCTCTCTTGAACATAACCATGTTCCTTTTAATTGGTTTTGGCCCAAGTTTCCACTGTATGGTAGTCTAAAGGATATAAATATTTCCCTGATGATTATGGTGCATAATATGTGAATGACTTTGTTTTATTTCTTTAATCTGCACTTGAATACATGACATGGAGCACAATAGTTTGACGCTTTCCGATGTACTTCATTTCAGCTGTTCGTTAATTTTGTTTTAAACAATCAATACGAATAACCATTAGGGGCTTGACCAGATGGTAGGAAGTTGTGAGTACTTTCTCATTTACCGGGGTTTGAGTCTTAAATAGGTACCTGAGGTGAGAGTTTGTATATATTTCTGTCTAATGTACCAAAAAGAACTTGTGATAAGAATGGTGACAATTTTTTCCTTACCATTTTCATTGATAATCGGTTTTCTTCCGCTAATTTTTGAGATACATGCCTTTCATTTCTTTTTTTATTCTTCTTCGTTCAGCATGGTGTGATACCTCTAATTGAAATGCCTAATAGAGTTTACATTATCACCATTCAGTTGGGATGCTTTGGTCAGGGGAAACACCTAAAGCAAAAGAAATTGAAGAGAATATGCAAACATACTTCAACACTTTGCAGGGTTTCCTTTTGCTTTCTCAGGGAAGTACAGTGGGTGCTGGACCCACTCTTTCTTCCAGCATTATTGCATCAATAAAGCAAGTGGTTGATAGCAGTTTTAAGTTAATGATAGAAACTGTCTCTTCATTTGGTAAACAGCTTCTCTCTCTCTCTCTCTCTTTATGTCCTTCTATTCTTGAGCTATTCACCGTCTATCCTTGCACCGACATTGGTTATTGGAGAAAATACATTATCAGTCCACCTTGTGGTAATGTCTCCTTAAAACGAGAGGATGCTTTTATCAATTTTTAAAAAAGCTTTTGGTTTGGAGAAATTGATAACGGAATGGAGGAACCTGCTGAAAATTTGAAGAGTAACAATGAGCATAAAAATAATGAAGAACATCGGTAAGCTTAAATCCCGTGATAACAGAAAAAGAAATGAAATTATGGTAAAATCCACGCTGTACAACCAAGAAGTCATGATTTAGCAGATATAGAGTTCCTGCTAAGCAATAAATAACTTAAATATGCCCAAATTTTCTAATGAAACATGTCTTGATCACTAGGGACCTTGTTTAATGATGTAGTTTTTTAGCTCGCACACATGTTCTGACGTTAATTCATGTATTACTTGTCACAAATTCTCAAATAACAGAATGTATTTGATAGGTTGAGGACCTACATGGGGTGGGGATGTAGATTTGAAAATGATATATGCGAGTTTCCAGTATAGAAGCTAGTGAACACATGAAACTCGATTGTAAACCGATAAAACTTGTTAACAGCCAAAAATATTTGTAAACAACTTATCATTGCTGCGAACTTTTATTTTGGTATTTTCACTTTCTTTATAATATAAGCATATTATGGCAGTTCCTGTCAACCTATGCAACTTGTTTCTTGTTAGGTTTATCTTCTCTAATTTGAACGTACAGGATCTGGCAATAAAGACTTGAAACTCAAAGTGCCACAGTTGGTTGGTGCAGTATGGGAGACATGTTCTGCCCTTAAAAAGACTCCTGCGACAAATATCACAGCCATTGGGCGAGCTATGACACAAGTTGCAGTTTCAGTCAAGGATGTACTACGTGAGATGAAGGAGCTCAAGCCATATTCCTCTAAACAGAAAGATGATACTAGTCATGATGCTCATTCTAAAGAAGACAGTGCAGCCTGTGACTCAAATGATTTAAGTGATGATGATCTAGGCAACGACTTGTCAGATGAAGAAATGAAAATTGCTCAATCAGGAACAATGGTTGTGTCAGAGACCATTGGATTTATAAAAGAACTTATTCGTACCATCACAAGTTTGCTGAAGCAAGAAAAACCTGATGATAGTGGTGAATTTGTGAATTCTTTGGAGAGTTTGTTGAAACTTTGTCAAGAAATTGGAACTCAGATTGATGAGATTGGGGCTTGCCTTTATCCGCCACAAGAAGTTTCTGCAATGAGAGCAGCTTTGGAGAAAATGTCGAACTTTATTAGTGAAATGCAGTCAGAGGTAGAAAATTTCGAAAGCTCTTCGGAATCATTTTCCCAAGTATGCAATGGTTTGAGGAAGTCAATAAAACAAATGGATTCTGAACTTGAGTGTGCCAATACAACTGAGGTGGAGGCCAAAATGCAGAATCTTGTTGTAGGCAATGAGATAAACAGGAAAACTAGTGCTGGTTGAATCTATCCATAGATTCTTATACCAGAATTTTACTTTACAATGCTAAAGTTAACAATATTCGTCTCAAATTTAAATACATGCCTTGTGGCCTTTGATTTTGTTTGAATAAAGAAAAGTGTCGGGCTAAGCTGGGCGGCTATCCAAGCTATGACATGAACATCTTTACTTGATGATGAGATAATCAAAACTTTTTCTTCTTTTGCCACTAAATGCTTTTTCAAGGAGAAAGCTGTTCTGAAATGGTACAACAGGGATTTGTAGATCTGACAGATCCTTTAAATCCTTGCAAACTTTCGCTTCCGGTTATTTACACTATACAGAGGTTACACTTTCACTACATCCCTGTATAATTTCTTGCGTAGCAAGGCTCGTTTGGGAGATAAATTAATCATCGGCCCGCGTGGTGGTGCATAACCACCCAAGTAAAGACCTAGGAGTGATGCTTCTAAAAGCACCTGAATCAGAGGATCGTCTGATGCTGTACCTATGGCGGCGGCGATATATTGACAGTATTTGGTCTCCTGAGATCCGAATCCAAACTAGAAGATGTATGTATTTCTGGAACCTGCGATAGGACGAGCTAATAACAAGTTACCTTAGTTTTGTAAATATTATTAACTTAACTACATCTTGGCACTAATCGAAGTCACGGTTTTATCTTGTTTTTCTATTCTCTTTTATATATAACAAAAAAATTATAGTAATTATTTTCCAATTAATATTTAGATTTTTTATAATCTTTTCTAATCACTTAGAAGTTAGAGCATATCCTTAGACTATACTTAGGTGGATGTAAGGTTTTTAATGAAATAGAATTGAACGAAATAGAATTGAATGATTTATGATGAAATGGAAAGTAAATGAATGTAATATTAGAAAATTATTGTTTGAGAGGAATGAAAAAGTTCATAATGTAATATAATAAAATATTGTTTGGATGAAGGGTTTATAATGTAATATAGTGTAAAGTTATTTATCGTTTTACATTCCATCTTAAACTTCCCATATAGGAGGTTTTTTTTTTTACTGTTTAAGATGGAATGAGATGTAATATAAAACCCTTATTTTCTTTCTCATTCTATTCCATTTCATTATAAACTCTCCTCTCAAATGATGTAATAATATTATATTTTATTTTATTTCATTATTAAACCCCCAACTAAATATAGCCTTAAAAATATATTTTATTATTTTCACCCAAGTCAATATACAAAAATATTATCAAATCAAATATTAAACATACACATCTACTTGCTACCAATACAAAAGAAATATATATGAATCCAATTATTAAAACTAGAATAATTCATAACTCCTCAAACACGAGTATCCAATTGAAATGAATCACGAGCTAACTTTCCAAAAATATTATAGGATCAGACTGCTTTACAGAAGCAAGAAAATATAAATTGTTATTTTGGATCTCCTACTCTTCAGTCTGACGTAAAGCGTTTCGCGGGCACAGTAAATTAGGTGGCAACGTAAGAAACGAATAATATTTACAAAACTAAGGTAGTAAAGATTTATCGCAACTTGTAGATTAATTGGTGGTAGGAACTTCCTCAGTTGCTTCTAATGGGTCAAAAGTTCCAAGTCATTCAATTTGCCACTTCTCCGGGATTTAAACATTTGTTGATGCAATAATAAAAAGTCTTAGATCTCTTAATATCATGGCTTGACTCCAAATTATTGGTTCATTAATTCTAAATCATTCAAGTTGTCACTTACTCAAGATTTAAGAATAATTAAAGTGTTGGATTTCTTAATATTAGTTAATTTAATCTGACTCTAAATTATTAACTAATTCAATCATTTGTTATTTGTTGCATGTATATAATAATTTACCTAGTGTATATCTCAAAAAATGCCAGCTGCAATTGAAGTTATATGTTTCTAACAATTTAAAATTATTGACCATTCTTGTTTATGTTATTTTTATTGTCATTGCCTTATACCATTTTTTTGTTAAATTTTCATCTATACCTTTAAGTGACATTAACAAAATAAGATAATCATTTATTGTTGCTAAAATTTACATTTAATCATAATATTTTATTTAAGTTTATTTGATATAATAATTTAATTTATATGGAAATGATTTTTAATAATTATAGTATTAAACATGAGAAATTTATTGGCTGATATTTTTAATGATGGAAATGAGATATTAGCTATGACATTATTACATGTATAAGAGAAAAGAGTCCTTTGAACGAATCTCAAGTTCACAAACCAAAGTATTCAATTAACAACAATTAATATAAATAAGAATGAGACAATTGCTTAATTTAAATTAATTAATTAATTGAACAAAATTTAAAGATGACAGAGAAGAGATAACACAAACCACTTTATAATAATTCGGCAAACAACTCTTGCTTACATCTACTCCAAAGATTTTTTTTTTTGAAATTTCACTACAATTCTTCTTTCAAAGTAAAAAATAACTTTTGTACAATCTTTCTTGATAAACAAGAACTTTTCTTACAATCTTCTTCCAAGGTGAAGAGGAACCTCAATTCCTCTTAGATCACTCTCAATTACAATATTCAACATCCTAATAAAGTATTACAACTCAAAAATATTTCACATATTCACTTAATAACTCCGAACTTGCTCACTTATCCAAATATGACATAACGATGGTCAAATGATTGAAAAACTCTTTGAAATGTTTGTATACAATATCCAAAACTTTCTTGGTGTTAGAATCAATAAGAAAACACTTATAGTATTTTGGGACTCAAAATAGCTGTTAGAGCCAAGAGCTAACAACTATAATGACTATATTTGATGGTATTGGTCGACCAGTGTGCGTTTATAGTACTAGATTCACTAACCATTGGAACACTAGTTAACCAATAACCTATACTCATCGACCAATATGATAGATTGGTTAACCAATACATCAACCAGTAGCTTATAATGGTTGACCAATATGACAAATTGGTCAACAAGTACATTAACTAGTAACTTATATTGTTCGATCAATATAATAGACTAGTCAATTAGTATATCAACTAATGTTACAATAACCTCTTATTATTTCAAATTAAACAACTTTAACTTATATTGCCTGATTCGTTACCCTTATAGGTCAACCAATCACCCTAAAGTATGATGTTAATAACTTCAAATACCCAAAACTAATCTGTTTAATCCAAATATGATTAAAACACTTCCCAATATGTTCCCCAAAGATTATTTGAAAGATAAAGAGGTTTTTATATTAAAATAAAAAGTTTCAATGCTATTTGATGAATGTAAAGACTCATGCAATAAAGTAAGACGAATTGATTATGCATGGTGAGCCTTTTGGATCGTCAAATTAACAAACCGAGCTTACAAATAATAATACAATATGTGAAATGACCTTGATGTGCTTTGATCTTCTTTTGCTCTTGTTTTGATCTTCATTCTATTGGTAGCAAATTTCAACTTCTCTTTTATCCACTTCGTACACTATCTTCTTAAGTTTATTGCTTTAGTTTGTTCTAATGTTACTTTTTTTAATCAAAACAATAAACACATTAGTAGTAATTATATTTTTTTATCATCAAAACATCAATTGAAACCTCTCTTGGTTCAACAAATCTCTCCTTTTTTAATTATGACAAAATATTTGTGGTATTAGAGAACAATAATGAAATTAAGCACACAAACAACTAACAAGATAATAATCAGCTCCCCTTTAATTCATACATAAAACATAATTCAATATCAAGAATAAAAGATATTCAAAATCAAAGAAATATCTATACATATAGGTAATATAAATATTCTTAAGCATTTCACATAAAGTATAAGAAATATAAAAAAGGAGAAAATAATAACTCCCCCTAAATTTCATCACTCACCTTGAATGTTATAACTCCCCCTAAATTTAATATCTCTAATCTTTATCCCCCTTTTTGGAATCATAAACAAGGAATCTATTAACCAAAAATACATAATATAAAGTGTCTTGCACCAAGCTAACTTAGTAAAAAGAATTTTAAAATATTTGATTGAGATTGATAAAATGTTTACACTAAAAAATTGTTATTAAATATTTAATGAGTCAAAACAAATGGTCAGTTTTGATAGTGACATCCCTAATTGTCTCTGATTTAAAAAATCCTTAATTTTTATATTGTGCTTAAATTGAGAATTTAAATTAAAACATCAAGGGCAAGTTTTGTCAAAATTTGTGGCTAGAATTGGAAAAAAATAAAAGAATAATTGCAAATATCCAACAATTAATTTTATAAAAGAATATATAAATTATAAAGCCCCAAAATTTAAAAAATAGAAGCATAAAAAAGTAATCAAAATACCAAAATTGAAAAAAAAAAATCAAAGATGTATCAATATAATTAAAAAGGGAAACAATCTCTAAGTCCTTTTAAAATTGAACTATAAAGGCATTAATTTGAAAAAAATAATATTAATTAAGAAAAATTGAAAATCCCAATTATTAAATTCAAAAAAGACAAGTTTGTCAAATTGATGCTATTTAATAACGTTTTTATGTAATTGGGGGATGATATTTATTAAGATAAAAATGAATTGCTTAAGGTTTTGAAAGATATAAACAAAAATTGTGAAAATCAAAGAGAAAAGGCAAAGGAGATATTAAATTTAGAAGACTAGTCAACTATATGCCTTGACTCATCGACTAGTGTTGGTATTTCATAGAGAGGAAAGAGTAAACAATGGAGGCATGGTGAAAAATTAGTTTGGTTCTAAAACTTGACTATACTAGTTAACCTAGAAGTGATATTAATCGACCATTGAAGAACATTGGTTGACCAATGTGGCTATTTGAGCGACGACAAGCTACCAAACAATAACAAACTCACTGGAACTATAAGATATTAGTCCACCAATGTGTTTTAAGAAGAAAACAAAACAAAGCTTTACAACTCAAATTTAACCATCAAAACACTTAATGGGCCATAGTAGTATAAATCAATAATTATCAAAAACCTTAAAAGAGATTTCAAACATGCAAAGTCAATCAAGAAAATAATCCTTATCCTTATTTAATGATTTAGAAAATTATTGGCCAATCAATATAAATTCTAACTTACTATCCTCATTTTGTACAATAATCTCTAAGTCTAGGTAGTTTTAAAAATAATTATTAGATATGTCATTTGTAATTCAAATACAAACAATCATCACCAAAGATTTATGTTATTACTTATTTTTATATTTTTATTTACAAGTTTTTATCTATTTATTTATTTATTTATTGTTGTTGTTGTTGTTGTTGTTATTATTATATTAACCTCTTTGGGCTTCAATTGAATCAAGAAATGGGTTTGATTGTCCATTTTTTGATATAATTTTGATATAATAATACATATAAGGTATCTTTCGGATAATTCAAATCGAAGCAATTGGATGTCTGACTGGGGCCTAGATGACAAGACCCATCATATCGAGAGATAATTAGATTTGGTTAAACAATATGTGGTTGGTAAACAAGGATCGGTTTTTTAGGAATATATCGTCAAAAATTCAATATGATTCCACAAGATCTAGTTTCATTCAAGGAAGGGATTCTATGAAGGAATCTTCTGATCAATGCAGAGATCATTTTGATTCCATTAGTAATGAGCATTCGAAATATCACACATTGATCAATCAAAGAGAGATTCGACAACTAAAACTAAAAGAAAGATTGATTCTTTGGGATCCTTTCTTTCTTCAAACAGAACAAAGATAGAATCAGACCGATTCCCTAACTATGTTTTTAGATATTCCTCAATGTCTCGGCTATTCACAGAAGGTGAGAAGGAGATGAATAATCATCTGCTTTTGGAAGAAATCGAAGAATTTCTTGGGAATCCTACAAGATCCATTCGTTTTTTCTCTAACAGATGGTCAGAACTTCATCTGGGTTCGAATCCCACTGAGAGGTCCACTAGAGATCAAAACTTGTTGAAGAAAGAAGAAGATGTTTCTTTTGTCCCTTCCAGGCGATCGGAAAATAAAGAAATAGTTAATATATTCAAGATAATTACGTATTTA
>JAOQMR010000211.1:9198715-9212497 GCA_027563865.1 Erythroxylum pelleterianum
AAGATTCAAGCAAGGACACTAAGGTGGGTGACATTTTTATAATTGAGTCAATAAGCTATTAAATGTTCTTTAATAAATGCAATTAATTGATTTTCCAACTACTTATAAAAGTACATTTATTGGTCTTTAAATGCTTGATAAGGTGCTACAAGCTTTTCGGTATATGAGTTTTGTGAATGAATTTTGATTGATATGAGAATGCTTTCAAATTGCTCTATAATTGTTGTATTGTGGTTTTGAATGATTTGGGAAAATGGTTATATGTTTGGTATAAAATTGTTGGTTGTGGATTTGTGAAATTATTTTGAAGGAATAGCAAGTATATGAAATAGTTCATGTTCATGAAAGGCAAGATTTCCAAAATGTGCCATTTGGGCAAGTTGTTTGCAAGTTATAAGATACATGATTATGTGGGTTTGTGGTGATCCCCTAAGTATGTCAAGTGCACTTGTCTAAAGACTTCTCCTGCCTGCCCGCTAGTGGCATGGAGCTCCCTCGCGGGCTCCCATAAGTTCACGGCTATGCAAAACCATTTTGTGAAATTGCGATAGTACGTTCTGTTCACGGCTACACAGGACCCGTATGGGAAATGTGTAGTAAGTTCTGTTTTGGATTCACCAAAACCATTATGATGTGTTTATGTGTTTACATGTGTTGATAAGTTTGAGAAATGCTTGACTTATGTGAATTGTGTGTTGGCTTGACAATTTTGAGAAATGTATATTTTATGGATTTCAATGAGGTTTTGTTATAATCATAAAAGTTTCAAATAGTTTTCGCTTATTACCGTTTATAATATTGTTACCCACGAGCATTAAGCTCACCCCCTCTCACCTTCCCCACCACAGGCGATGAGCAAGATATCGAGCGATCAAGTTGAGCGTCAAGGCTTCACTCCAATTTGTCATTTTGCACTTTTGTTCTTTTGGAAGTTGAAATTTGTAAAACAATGCTTTAGTTGCATTTTGAGATAATTTTTGCTTTTGTTAAGTTGTATTTTGGATTATGTTGTAAAGTGGCTTGAAATGCCCACTATAGCGTTATAAAACACTTATTTTGATGCAAATGAAATATATGTGCATTATGGTTGTTTATGGATTTTCAAATCTTTGCATGGCCATTTTCAGTTTTCACGTGGGTAGGAATGTGTTCTGAATTCATGTGAAATTCTGGAATTATCTAGATAGAATTGGCAAAATTGGTCTTCTTGAAAGTTGTAGAAGATCTTTTTATCTTTCAAACGATATGAAGTTTGTGATTCTTGGATGTCGGAATAGAGAAATATGAGTGTTACAAGTTAGGATGCTGTATATGAGATTGTGGTGGTGACAGTTATAGTGATTGATAGGAAATTGGGGTTTTGATGCACCAATTGAGTTGAGATTTGAGAATATTGTGAGATGAACTTGATGTTTGAGTTGTTATGAAGTGTTTAGGCCTTAGAATAAGTGAATTTGGGAAGATTATAAGTGTTTATGGTGTTAGGAAGGATGTTGGAAGCTTTGGAGAGACATTGGAGGACTTTGGGGAGCCCCAATATCCATTTAACGGACATTCATGTTCGTTTAACGGACATTAAGGTTCGTTAAACGGACCTTCTCAGGTATAAAAACACCCCTTAGCCAGTCTATGTTTGTTAAACAGACATGGATGTCCGTTTAACAAACCTTCTCGGGTCATTTTGGCCTCCCAAACCTGATACATGTCCGTAAAACGAACATGGATGTCCGTAAAACGAACATGGATGTCCGTTTAACGGACATTCACGAGACAAATTGTGATTTTTGACCCATTTAGAGGCAGAATTTCATTTTGTGGTATTCATGAAAGTTGTAGGTCTAGAAGTCAACTTATGATTTTGGTGATTGATTAGTGTGCGCTCACCACCATTGTGGAATGACAGCAAATGACCTTCAGGGTTTCAAGCACCAGGTTCAGGACTCCGGACGTTAGGCTCTAGAAATGGGATCCAACAAATATATAAAATAAAAAAAAGAAAGTTAATTTTCTTTTGAATTCGAATTTTTAATTATAAAAAGAATATAAATTTAGGCAAAAAGTTGGTAGAAACGATCAAACAGTACTCCCCCTGATTCCGATCCAAAGTATACATTATAAAAAGAATTTTTAATTATAAAAAGAATATAAATTTAGGCAAAAAGTTGGTAAAAACGATCAAACAGTACTCCCCCCTATTCCGATCCAAAGTATACTGTCAACCACCGATCAAAGAAATAACTATCAGGAACGAAATAACCCTTTCCCTTTATTTATTATACATTCACTTTGTCTTTTTGATTGTCTTATTATCTATATCCATAGTCATAGAGATCCAATTCGTATCAGAATTCATAAACTAGGGTAAGGGAATGGCTAGTTATTTCTCATAATCGAAAACTATAGAATGAAATATATTGGTATTTCTACAAGATGGTTTTTATAAAAATTTGGATTGAAAAGATATACATAGATATCTTTTTAGGTACCACCACAATTCCACATATCAATACATAACTTTTTCTTAAATCAACAATAAAAATTATTAATAAATACATTTCCAATAATAAAGAAAATTTCAAAAAATTAATAAAACAAATCAAAATATAAGCGATTTTTTTCGATTATCAAAAAATCACTTAATATTTAAGTTATTAATAAAAATTCAAAGATTTTCTGTGATGTATCCTCCTTGTCACAAGCATACATTTTTTTTATAAATTATCACAAATCCAAGTTATTAACTTATATAAATTAAGATTTGCCCTTCAATATCACGAAGAATCTCTTTTTTAAAAAATAAAATTAAAAAAGGAATCCAAGGGCTATTTCCGTTTGAATTAAAAGACAAAAATTGGAACAATCCTGAAATGAATCAATGGAAAAATTGGTTAAGCATTTTTTATCAATATAAATATAATTTTTATATTGGATATCTTACAACTAGAATCCCTCATTTTTCCAATCTAGTTTTTCCACCACCGCGAACCCCAGTTAGATTCAGACATGATACACTTTTTAGTTATTGGGAGAACTCAAGTACTCTTTTTCGGATCCGGGAAATAGCTCTCATAGATCTTTTTCCTTTTGGAAGATAAAGGAGCGAAACAATCAACCTATTGATATTAGAAAACCCAAAAGGGTTCTTCTAATGTATCATTTCTGGGTTCAATAGAATTCATAGGTATAGGAAGAAGCCTGTCAAATAGAGATTTTTCTTTCGACCATCTTTCGATTGTTAATACGATATATAAGAACCACTACTATAAATAGTATTATACCCTTGATCGTGAAATATCGAGTGCTTGTTGAACTCTGTGAATTGTGTGAAAGTAGGATACTCCAAATTCGGGATTCCAAGAGTTTTATAAAAATATATATATTAATATATATATTATATTATATTATATTATATTATATAAATGTATTTTTATATATATTATAATTATATATATATTAAAAATGGAAAAAAATTCCCTACTTAAGTTTAAGCCCAAACTTTATGTCCAACTGAATGAGGCACTATAAGCGCTTTTTCACTGTCATAGGCAACAATCGTCATGCTCGATGGAGTGAGACTTGACTCTCAGATATCCCAGATATCGGAACGTGGAACTATGGTGCGCTTCCTCAGGCTTAGCCTGGTCATCATAGAAGGGTAGCCATGTCCCGAAGACACTCCTCCTCAAGTTGCAACAGTACAATCCTTGCTCGACCGGATCCATCTAGTCTCACTCGGCTTTGAGCGTGTCAAAAAAAGACACAAATTGCCTTTCATCTGCTCTTCCTGAGTGAAAACCTTCCTGACTAGGGTGTCGTTCGCTCGATATATATATCATATATAAATTATATATATATATATATATATTATAATATATATAACAAGAATTAAGAATAATCAACTTTTCGTTAACTAGAATAGAATAACTACTTAGAATAATGAAATAGATTATATTTGTCGAGAAGTGCAAAATCGTGTGGATACGATCCTCATTGTTGAGGTTTCTTGCAGTTTTTAGTAAAAATGGGTGACGGTATTCTGCCTAAAGAGTAGACATAGGTAATAAACGTCTTGAGGCTAACGTGGGATCCGCTTAAGGTCCTACCGGTTTAGGCAAATATCTAATGCGCTCACCCACTAGACTATTCTTTTCAACTCTAAATGTTGGAATCGTCCACTTCGATATATAAAAAACAATCAATTTGAAAATGTTGTAAGAAAAGAGATGTCACAATATATTTTTTTATACAACATTGTTGTGGTGAAGGTCGTAATGCCAGAGGAATCATTACCGCAAGGCATAAAAAGGGAGGTCATAAGCATCTATACCATAAAATTCGACGAATGAAAAAGACATATATGGTAGAATTGCAACCATAGAATACGTCCCTAATTGAAATGCATACATTTGTCTCATACACTATAGGGATGGTGAGAAGATATAAATTTTACATCCCAGAGGGAATATATATATATATCCTCTCCTTCACGTTGCTCTCCATAAAACAAAGGTGAGAGCTAGCATTCTTGTCTTTGTTCTAACCATTTCTGGATCAAAGAGTTTGATTCGGTTAGTTTCTCTGATCTCTGCATGGATACCGTTGGAGACGGTCTGTTTTGGTAATTGTAGTTTGCGACAACCCGACGAGTAGAAGATCGAAGAACGAAGGAGATTGCACACAAGGTACATGGTATATAGGAATTCATGGCATTTACACAAATCAATCATTCATATAATAATCATGTGTGTGTATATATATTTATATATACATACGTGTTATAAACATGTATGTTAATTGAGAATTTTTAGCTAGGTTTAATGGTATTTCTTTGTATAGGTACATAGATCCTGAACTTCAGGAAAGTGTCAGAATAAATTTTTTTGTTTTCCACACCGTGTATATATGATACACGCATCGGGATTTTCCTACAACACTGCTTAAATGGAAGTTGTGTTTTATTTTAAAAAGATAAATAGAATTTTGCAAGTGTTGAAGAAGATGTTGTATGGTAAAAAGAAATTAATTAAGTTTGATTAGTTATTAAATCAAAATTAAATTATTTTAAATTAGATAAATATATTACCCATGTATTAATTAAAAAATATTAAATTCATTTTTACACCAATGATATATCAAATAATAGATATAAACTTAATTCTCACTAATTTAAATTTATTTTAAATATTTTACAAAATTAGATTTTTCTTTATTATTATAGAGATAAACTTAAATTTTAAGATTAAATTTATACCTTTTACCTTTTACCTTTTCTTGAAATATAATAATCCGGTTACATGATACTTTGAATCTCTTGCACCATATTTACCTCTTAGGAAGTCTCGTCTAATTGTTCAGTCTTTATATATCTAGTTGTTAGCCATGGATGAGCCGTTGTGTCTTACGACTTGGCTTTTCAGCTCAAGTTTATACGAACAATTTTTGAACTTAAGGAGCTCATCGCCTTCGTCATCAGTTAAGAGTGTAGCTTTGATAATTTCTAAGCTACCAGCTGCCACTTATCAAATGTGTTTTTGTCATAATTATTATTTTAGTATTATGTATTTATTTAGTTTAATTTTAATAGGATTATTTTTTATTCTTTATTTCAGTTTTCACTCTGTTGGTGAGTCATTTAGACATAACCTCTCTACTAGTTAGAGGTAAAGTTGTACAGTACTAGACCTTTTCGAACACATTTTTTTCCTTCTTCTTCTTTTTCTATCTTCGTATCATATTTGCATACGAATCTACCGAATACAGCTTCTCTGTCATATAAAAGTAAGGTTACTTAGCTACGTTAATGCTGGATTTTATTGAGGAAATAATCCAGTTACATAAACTAGGTTAAGAGGCACGTGATTTTCACGAGCAATGTCGAGGAAACTTATTGCCTCTCTTCTCTCGTATATAAACCTAACGTTCTCGATCTTTCCCGCCATTCCGTTGTAATGGGACTCCAAAGTGATGTAGAGAAAGCCCAGAGCATCATCAGGGGCAGGCTTTGTAACTCCAGTTTCGTCTTCAAGCCTCTCTCTGATTCCCCAGATAGTAACTACAGGTACATCTTTTGATTCTCGAGCAAAAAAATTTCACCATTCTACGTGAATCGAGGGAACTAGCCTTTTTCTACTGATTTCTCTATTTTCTTGTTTCGGCCTTTTCTTTTTCTCCAGCAAGTTGAAATTTATAATTTCGAGTTCAATAACTGAAGGATGCAACAATTCGATTCTGCTCATTGGACCACGTGGTTCTGGGAAACTTGCTGTCTGTTTTATTCTCTCTACATTTGTTTCTTTTTTTTCCCCAGAGATTATTAATCGAATACCAGATATTTCTTCATATGTACTGAATCTCAGGTTTTGGAGCTTGTGATCTATGATTTGTTGCAAGAACATTCTGATCTTATATCAGTGGTAAGTACTACATTAAAAATTTTTGTGGGGAAATCCATCTCTGCCCATGAAAGTTAAGAAGTCCTTCCCTTTGTTGGGATGTGTGTGAAATGAAATATCATGAAACTATTCTTTTAAGGCAATGCAATATGAACCACATAAAGTAAAAATTGGTGTTCATTATGCTAAAATGAATAGATGATCAGGTCCTAGAAAAGTAGTAGAGCCTTGTCATGGATAGGGCATTTGTGCCAATTCCTATTGCAAGCTACAGAAGCATATTTATGTTGTTGAGATGATCCATACTTCTCTGTTGGTTGCAATCGTGTTCCTCATTTCACTAAAATGGTCTTTGTTTTACAGATCAAACTGAATGGCCTCTTGCATAATGATGACAATTGTGCCTTCAAGGTTGTGTGTCATATATTATAATGTCTCTACCTATCAAATCGACTGGCCTATATCTCTGAATTAAGCTATTTGATGATTCTATCTCTGCTTATAACTTTGTTTAATTCCTATTCAACATTCAGGAGATTGCTAGACAGCTATGCTTGGAACATCACTTGGTATTCTCTAAAATGGTAACGAAGAATATCTGATAAATTTTAGACAATGTCTTTATGTGGAAACATTTCCCTCTTTATAATAATCGTTTGTTAATTCTTGCAGGCGTCTTTTGATGACAATTCTCAGTTTATGATAGCAATGCTTCAGTGAGTGCATATATCCTTTCCAGAAAAAGCTTACTTATCCTGAATCATAAAATTCTAGTTTTTAAATGATTCATTCTTGCTTTTTGTCAGGGAATGTGGACTAGCTCACAAAACAATAATTTTTGTACTTGATGAGTTTGACTTATTTGCTCAGGTAAGATTGCATTTCTGTCTTACACCATTTCTTCAATTATGTAGCTGCGAGGATAGTCTAGCTCCATAAATGCTTAGGAGCATCAGTTGAAAATATTAAAGATCTTGCAATTCTAACTGATGTTTATTTTTCTTCTCTGCAATTCCATTTTTTGTGGGATGTCAGTGTATGAGATTTGATGAACAATACCTTTTTCATCCAAAAAAAATTCTTAAAATCTTGTTGAAATATTCTTTTCCATTATCAATTTTAAAAACTTGAATACTAGTTTGAATCGTGTTTGGATCATTTTATAGAAGTCTTGAAACACGCTCTCAACATCTGATTTCTCATCAAGTAAAGAGACCCAAGTAATTTTAATATGATCATCAATAAAGTTATGAATCATCCTTTTTCAATTACTGTTTTTTTTAAGGTATCCAAATATCACTATAAATCATAATGAACAAAATCTTGTAAGGTTGTGCTTCGAAAGATGTTTGAAAATTTGACAAATTTCACATTAAAATGAAGATGAATCTTTATTTATAAAAAACTTTGGAAGCAAATGTCTCATATATTGGGAACTTGGATGTCCTCATCTAAAATGCCATAACATAATTTTACTCTCAGTAAATATTGAAATAGAATTGAGACAAATTCTCTAGGACTTCCTGTTTGAGTCATATCCATCTTCAAGGAATTAGAGACCTCTAAATTGTTTAGCATTTCCAATCATCTTCCCTGTGTTCAAACCTTGAAATTGACAATCTGAAAAATTAGCTTGACAATTTTGATCAACAGTTCTTTTTTATTGACTGACAATAAGTTATAGAACAATTTAGAAACATAAGAAACATTATAGACTATAAGATCATGGGAAATAACAAGTGATCCTTCCCAGCTACTGCTGCCAAGGAATAGTATGTTATTTTTACTCTTTGATTTCATGCACAAGGACTATAGGAAGAAAACAATTTAGACGATCCAATCATATGATCTGTTTCCCTAGAATTAATTATTCAATAATTATTTGAATTGACATTGAATTAAAAGACAACTAAATAATTACGTTTTAAAGCCAAAGACAAAAATGATTTGAATTAGAGAAATTTTAGTTATGATTATCTTCAAATTGTTTTTCTTCCGATTTTTTGGCTTTCCATGGATTTTTTGAACAAGTTTTCTATGTGTCCGAATCACATTCACAGTGATCTCACCAAAACTTTTTGTTGTTTTTCCTTTCTCCCTTAGCCTTTGTTCCTCTAGATATAAGTGTAGAACCTTTAGCCTCTGATTCACTGTTGCCAATCATCACTTTCTGCCTCATCTCCTCTCTCCTTACTTCCAAGAAGTCCTCTCTTATTGAAGGAAGTGGCTTTCTTCCCAAAATTTAGCCTTTGACTTTATCCAGTTCTTAATTTACTCATAGAACAACATGAATCTTATCATTTCCTTACCTTTTTTTATATTGAACACTATCATTCAAATAATCCCAATCATCCTAACATAGGTCTAATTCTTGCTACAAGGTTAAAAGTTTGTTATAAAACAAAGTAACAATGTTATCTCCTTTCTTGGCCTTTTATAGCTTCGTTTTTAGTTCAAAAATTTGAGAAGAATTCTCAGTATCCAAAACATATCTCGAACCGCATCCTATACATCTTTTGTTGTTGGCAAAAATAATAGGGGGGTTTCCAATTATAGGTTTCATTGAATTATTCGATCAAGTTGTGGTCAAAGAATTTTTGGACCTCGATATTGCCATATTTGGATCAGTCGAAGTCAGGCTTGTTATCTCTTCAGTCAAATGGCCAAGTTTTCGTCTGCCATCAATGGCCAATTTTATTGTTTGCACCCATTCCAAGTAATAATGATCATTCAACTTGTGGTTCGTCAAAGGCAAATTCAACCTGATAAGATTACCGTTGTGTTATATTTTTTTTATCATAGTACCAGGATTAGTCACACTCGAACTGCTGAAATCATTGCCGAAGGATGAGGAGGTTCTCCCTATTCATTGCCAAACGATAGTCCATTTAGGAATAATTTGGACGAAAAAATTATTGAAAAGTCGTAACTAAGATACCATGAAGAAAATCATAGAGAAAAGTAATTTTTACTTCATCTTTCTATGAATAGTATAGGAAATATGTAGGAAAGTACATCCCTAATCACCTCTTTAAATCAAGGAGAATCCATTTTTTCTCTTAAGTAATACAATCTCATTAATTCAACCACTAATTTTTAGCCTTAAAGCAGCTAATTATCTTTAGGATATCAACATGAAATTTAGGGGCACATTACAATTCCTCATTTCGTTCTTTTCAGGGAAAGCAAAGGTTGCTGTATAGCTTGCTAGATGCAATGCAATCAGTAACATCACAAGCTGTTGTCATTGGTGTGAGCTGTCGACTGGTATGCTTATTTCTAAATGCTTTCAATCTTCTCTTGCTTAGTTTTCCTCTGCCCTCTCTGGATTTTTTCTGTTTTGCTATTCTTTCTATTATTATATAAAGAGATTTTTTTTTCTTTTAATGTTAGCTTATATGTTCAATATATGAAAACTTTAGAAATTTTACAGTTTATAAACGTGTACCAGTAGCTAAATTTGGCACTCAAGCCATTTACTGGTAAAGATAATAAAAATAAAACTCATTGGACTCTGACAGAGAAGTTTTTAAGTTCTAGTATGTGATACTTTCAAACTTTGCCTGCAGGATGCTGATCAACTTTTGGAAAAAAGGGTAAGATCTCGGTTTTCACATAGAAAGCTATTGTTTCTTCCTCCATCTATGGAGGATATACAGAGGTAAATTTCCTCTTATATGAAGAGTGATATAAGAGTTTTGCCAAGAGTCAAAGTTTGATCTTCAGAATTCTGGTTTTGCAGACTGTTAGAGCATGTCTTGTTTTTGCCCGTAAATACAAGTCTTTCTCATGATTTTGCTTCTCAATTCAATGGAAAGCTACGAGTATCCTTTATCCAACTCTTTAAATTTGATAGTTTAAAACCTAGATTGCATCATCTATTACCATTTCAAAGCATCTTTGAACTGATTTTTCTCCAGAAATAGAGGTCCTTGAAATTTGCTAGAAAGTTTTAGCTGATGAGAGGTTCAAGGAGATCATTGCTTCTTGTCTGAATGTGCAATCCACCATCAACAACTTACTACGGTTTTTGTAAGTTCATTGCCTATATCTCGATGCATCAAATCTTGTGTAAAGTTATACCTCTTAACACTATCACAGTTGATACTAGCCTGAATTTGCTATTGGATGCTAGATTTGTCGCTGTCTCTTACATGGAACCAAAATCAGGATTCTTGTCACTAGAGAACTTTAAAAATGCACTCTTAAGCATCCAAAGGCAGCCAAAGCAGGAAGGCATAAGAGGTATGATGAATATGGCTTGAATCATTTTGTTGTATGGTTACTCTTGTGATCTTCATTCTCTGGGGTGGTCGTTTATAGGCACAATAAGACAAGTTTTATCAGTATAAAAGACTTGCACAGATTTGCATTTTAACAACATTTCGTCTAAGAGATTTTGCCTACTATTTCCTTGGAATACCGTTAGTTAGATCCCTTTTATTTGTTACATTGTAGCTGTTACATATTAATGTCATTGATTCTAGTCTTCATTACAGGCACTATAATCCCTTGATCTTAGGGATTACATTCCCTAGATTAATCTTATAAGTATGTATATATAGCCTTACTACTGTACAGTAAGGGATTATAGTTGTTTCTTTGACTATTGACTATTGACTAATTAAAGTCCTAACCTTATCTTTGACTATTGACTAGATTAGACGTGTGAAGTGAAAACATCTAGAAATTGAAACCTCTGTCTATTTTGTAATACCTAACTATCCATGTCAAACAAGTGCTCATTTTTCATCTGTAGAATTTATTGCAGATTCAAGACAATAATAGAACAATTTTTGAGTTATTTATTTATTTATTTGCATTTAAGATCACGGACAATTTTTGAGTTGTAATACCTAACTATTTTCGTAGTTTGACATTTTAATGCATATTTGCTTTAGAAAACTTGACATCTTCATAAATGATTCTGTTCATGCAACTTGACTGTTTGAAAAGAAGGCATGCATATTAGCTCTTAATTAGGTTTCGTTATGGATGCCAAAATTATTGTGTGAGTGTGTGTGTTAACCTATCATGGAATACAATACTGATGTCACCTTGAACATGGTCAAGCAGATTGCTCCATATTAGAACTGTACATCCTTGTGTGTATGAAGAGATTGGAAGTTAAAGAGCAGAACTCATATAACTTTGCTTCTGTTATGAAAGGTTGTCACCTTCAGATGCTTCTTTTATTTCCTTTTCCATCACTAAGCTTACTTTTCCTGATTACTAACATATTCTCCATTGTTGCAGAGTACAAAAGCATACATGATTCATTCCATACATCTGATTACTATGCACGAAATGTATGCCTAAGGGTGTGTAAGCTCTTCAATTCACCTCTCTAAATCTAGACTATAGGTTTAGAATAGTAATGGATTAAAATGGGCATTCCACCTGTTTTATCTCCGGATGAAGATTAACTTCCCCAACTTGTGCAGGCATTTGAACGACTTCTACAGTGTGAATTAATTTGTTTCACTGACAGCAGAGGTCATGGTCAATCAGTTGAATTTCGTCAAGTGAAGCTTTTGATCTCATTTGGTGAGCTACAAGAGGGACTGAAATCATATCGTTCATGTCCTGTAAGTTAATCCTGAAATCACATGTCTTTTTAAGGCACAACTCTAATATGATCTCAGCCTGATAATGTTGAATATGGTAAAGGAAAAACGGAATATGGTAAAGGAAAAGCCTATATTAAGTTAAATGAAACAGTTACCCTTCATATGGGAATTGTTTGAATTAATTTTGTAAGAAATCACCTTCCTGTCATAGTCAGAAGTCCATTATGGCTCTTAATATTTCGTCAGCCGAAATGAAGAAAAAGAAAACATGACTAGTTAGTAGTATCCTTTCTGCGGATACGTTTTCTTCACTTCAGTTGGTGATTTCTACTTGACGAGTGTAGTAAAAAAAGTTCGCATCAATAAACTTGTGTTAACAGGCTATTCTTCAGAAGTTATTGGATCGATGAAGTTGGAAGAGCTGGATTACATCGATCTTATGAGTGACGACGTATATCTTGTTATTATTTCGATTTTTTTTAGGGATTAATCTTGATTTCTCAAATGGCAAATAAACTTTTGTCATGTATTAGAATGTAATGTAATATATGTTCAACTTTTCAGAATGATGATAAATACTAGTCATTTATCTTCATTACAATTGTATGTATAACACCGAAATTGATAATTTTATCAACTGCAATTTACCTACTTAGATTGAAATTTTTCTTCTTAGTTACTTTTGTAATCTTTAGATCAAGGTTTTGAATTTTTGGCCAAAAAGTGATGAAATTTTAGCATTTTGTATCAGACGATATTTGAAGTATTGATTAAATACTGCTAAGTATTGTAAATTTAAAAAAAATTAGAGGATTGAAATGTAAAAATAAAATAAAATAAAATACCCCTAACAACAAAAGTATTCATATATTTCCTAGACTCATCTCTTCACCTCCACAGTCCTCTCCCTCCTGACGTGAGCTCGTCTCTCCAGTCCACCATGGCACCATCCTTCCTCTAGTTGCACCATCATCGCTAGTTGCCAGTGTGCGATTTGCCAGTCACACCAACCATTCACCAATCACACCAACCATTGCCATTCACCAGTTACGTCACCACTGCCACTCATAGCCAGTCGTCACTCTCTTGTGTTATGTTGTGAGTTTTGAGAGTAGTCACTTGTGAGCTTAAGCCAAGGTTCTGTTATGTTGTGAGTTTTGAGAGTTGTCACTTGTGAGCTTAAGCCAAGGTTCCATTTTGTCAATGTGTGTGCGGATGGAACCTTTTGTGTGTGCAGATGATTGCTTGTGTTATAGGCTTGTAGACTTGTGGATGTGGTGTAATATCTATCATGTATGGCTTGCGAATTGTACATTATGAAATTGTGATTATGGAATGGTGAAATGGAAGTTTGAATTTGTGTCATTCATAAAAATTATCATAGTGGTCACATGGAAATTAGAATTAGTCATGTTTATGATTTTCTATAATGATTGGGAAATAGATTTTTGAATTAGATTATGAATTTGAGTTTGAGGTTATTCATTTGTTGTCTGAAATTTGGAATTAGATTGTAAATTTAAGGTTGTTCTTGTCTGAAATTTGAGATTGAGATACATTAAATTTTGAATGAAATGTTAGTCTTTATTATAAATTGGGTTATACATTATAAATTGAATTTTGTAATCATCAAAATGGATTAGTTAGTTAATGGCTGAATTATATGATTAGTTATTAAACAAATTGATTTATAGTTGTGAATTTATGCCTATGATTGGATTATTTAATTAACCAATCAATAATCATACAAAATAAGTTATAGTTAAGAATTTACGGTTGAATAATCATATAGTTATACAAAATAGGTTATAGTTATGAGT
>JAOQMR010000211.1:9227394-9237721 GCA_027563865.1 Erythroxylum pelleterianum
AAACAATTAATACCAGTATGAAAAATAAGCTTTCTTTATACACACCTTATCTTGCTGTTATTACTCAGAAAAAAAAAGACAATTTTACTCTCTGTTGTTTGCAACTGAGGTATTTTTGAATTCTAGTGTCTATTTCAGACCAAGTTTTACAAAAAAAGGCTAAAGTTAATAGAGAAATGTTATTAATTATTATAACTATTGTTGCTCATAAGATGATGCAAGATATCTAAGCTCACAAATGGAGATTTATAAGAATGCTTCTGGTGATTTTGGAATGTGAATTGTTATTCGCTAGAGAGACAAACTTAATCTAAGTTTTTTTTAATGTTGTTATTAAAAATTAATTATCACTTTATTTTGTTTATAATGCTACTTTTGTTGTCTTATAGTTATTTGATGAGACCAATTTAAAAGTAGTATTCTAAAATTATAAAGGTTTACTAATTTTAGATAAACAATGTTATAAATATCATACAAAGGTTTGCTTTAGATATTCAAAATTATTAGAGAATATAAGATGAAAAGTTGAGGACCATTTGAGAGAAAGAACGTATGGGCTTAATATTAGCTAGTTGGGAATAGGGCCCACAAAATGGGCTGAAGAACATAAACGTGGTGCAATCCGAGCCGGAAGTGAACAACCTCTTCTTCTTACCTATAAAGATTGACGGAAAAAATTCGGGTTCGGGCGGCTCGAGGTTATGTGCTGCAAATGCATGGCTTCGTCTCTGAGTCTGTTATGCACAATCTCCATTTCCACTTTTAACTTTTACATTATCTCATATAAAATCTGCTCTTGAATCCGCCATCACCACCACGACCACCAAAATCCCTTCAACGGCGCCGCCGCGACCCCAATGTTACCTCTTCTAAACCCACATGTCTGATCCTCGTCAACAACTTTCGTTCTTGAGAGCTTCTCTCCTGGCTCGCTCCAAATGCAACAGCACGCAACACCACTGCATCTGGTAGCCTCTCTATTCAATGACCCCCTGCGTGAAAGCCTCACAAGTATTATCCACAAGAAGAAGCTGCTCCCTTTTTACTTTCAAGGTTCCTTCTTTCTTTCTCTTCTCTTCTAGTACTACTTGTCTTTCTTCTCCTGGTATCAGCACCAACGCCACCGACTCAACTAGTATTGAGAACCAATATAAAGACCTTATTTTTAGCACTGTTCAAGTCAAGGAATGGGCTTTTTGTAATAGTAATTGGGTGTCTTTCGACTTTGGTCCTGTAATTGAGGACCCTGACTTGCTTCTTCGAGTTCTTAACTTACTTCGTGAGAAACCCAGAATAGCCTTAAGGTTTTTTAGGTGGGTTCAGATGCAGCCTGGGTATGAGAGATCAGTGTTGGCTTTTTGCGTGATTCTTGAGATTTTGGTTGAGAATAATTTGATGGGATCAGCTTACTGGGTAATGGAGAGAGTGATTAGTTTGGGAATGCATGGGATTCTGGATGTTTTGATTGATGGGTATCTGAGTTCTGGGGTTTCCATCAAGCTTCTTGATCTCTTGCTATGGATTTATACCAAGGAGTCGATGATTGAGCAATGCTTATTGGTTTTCAATAAGATGGTAGCACATGGGTCATTGCCTGATGTGAAGAATTGCAATAGAATCCTTAGGATGCTGAGGGATAAAGATTGGTTTGATAAAGCTAGAGAAGTTTATAGAATAATGGGTGAATATGGTATTAAGCCTACTATTATTACGTATAATACTATGTTGGACTCTTTTTTCAAGGAAGGGGAAGTGCAACAGGCGTTGGACCTTCTTCTGGAAATGCAAAAGAGAAGGTGTTCTCCAAATGAGGTGACATACAATGTGTTAATTAAAGGGTTGTCAAAGAGGGGAGATTTAGAGAGAGCTAAGGGATTGATTGGGGAGATGTTGGAAGTGGGATTGGGAGTTTCTGTGAACACATACAATCCGCTGATTTGTGGTTATTGCACACAAGGGTTGCTTGTTGATGCTTTAAACCTTGAAAAGGAGATGGTTAATAGAGGAATATCCCCTACTGTGGCAACTCATAACATCATTATGCATGGTTTTTGTAAATGTGGAAGAATGAGTGAAGCAAGGCACCGTTTTGAGCAAATGATGACTACTGTTCGACCAGACATTGTTTCTTATAATACTCTAATTTATGGGTATTGTAGGTTTGGGAACTTAGGGGAGGCTTTTCTATTGTTTGATGAATTAGGGTACCGCAGTCTCGCTCCTACTGTCGTTACCTATAATACCCTCATTGATGGGGTTTGTCGATTGGGTGACATGGAGGTTGCTCAAAAGCTTAAAGTAGATATGAGCAACCATGGGATCCATCCTGATGTGTATACTTATACAATTCTGGTAAATGGATGCTGCAAAATTGGAAATATGTCACTGGCTAAGGATTTCTTTGATGAGATGTTGCATGTGGGTATAGCACCAGATCGATATGCATACACAACTCGAATAGTAGGCGAACTGAAGCTGGGTGACGCTGCCAAGGCATTTAGTTTGCAAGAAGAAATGTTTTTTAAAGGTTACCCACCAGATTTAGTAACCTATAATGTTTTTGTTCATGGGCTGTGTAAAATGGACAGTTTGGAAGAAGCAGCTGAGTTGGTTCGGAAGATGGTAAATGATGGTCATATTCCTGACCATATAACATATACCAGCATTATACATGCTCATTTAGAAAAAGGTCGTCTCAGGAAAGGCAGAGAGTTGTTTTCTGAGATGCTCATCAAGGGTCAGTCACCAAATGTAATAACTTATACTGTTTTAATACATGCACATGCATTGAAAGGGAGGCTAGAACTTGCATTTATGTATTTCTCAGAGATGCAAGAGAACAATGTTATGCCAAATGTCGTCACCTATAATGTTCTCATTAATGGTTTTTGCAAAGCAAGGATAATGGATCAGGCTTACAGGTTTTTCTTTGAGATGGAAGAAAGAGGAATATTTCCTAATAAGTATAGCTATACTATACTGATAAATGAAAATTGCAATATGAGGAATTGGAAGGAGGCTTTTAGATTGTATAAACACATGTTAGAAAGAAACATTCTGCCTGATGCGTGTACACATGGTGCGCTATTAAAGCAACTAGATGAGAACTGTAAAGTTAAAGCTGTTCAGTCCCTTGAAAGTTTAATCCACAGCAGTGACTAGATTTTTCCTAGATTGACTAAGATTAATCAGTGTGGAATTCTCATGTGATGGCACAAGAAGGGCCTACAGAGTTTTCAAGAGATTCATGTAATCCAATACCAAAGTTGCTCCACTGGCGTCTATGTATGTTCCCTGTGATTCTTTGGAAAGTAAGGTATCTTCTTGCTTAGTTAATGCAATCTATCATATATTCTTTTGCTTTTACTAATATATTCCATGTAACAGATAGAATAGAGGGTGGACCTGCTAATAAGTCATTCTGGATCATGAAAACATTTGGAGTTCTTCACTGGTATGACCTTCCACTCAGTATATTTCGTCTTCATATCAGAGATCTATTTCTGCCACAATCTTGGCTAGAGAAATATAAGATTATTTTGAAACTATATGAATTTTTTAAATAAAAAATCTCTGACCAGATACAAGAAATTCGTTTATTCTTTATTTTTAAGAAGTTTGAGAGGAAAAAGAGTACATATTGTTACTTATCATTATTGTAATGATTGGTGTATCTAATCAGATTGTAATGATTAGTGTATCGAATCAGGTAATCAGTTTAGTATGATATGTCTGTTCTAAATTTTTTGTACATGATAAAATTATGAATATTTGGCATCGGTCACCCCGTACATGCTTTAAATTCTATCTCTTAGCATAAAAGATTTGTTGTCCTCTCAGGCTCACGGCGAGCAGAACTTTCTAAGAGTCGAACTCTTTCTTTTGTATATATTCTTATGGATATGGATAATCATTTTAGAGTCCTTCTATCCTTACTGATTTTCTACTTAGTTTTCTTGCTCTTTGAAATGTCTCAAGTCTCAAACCATTCCTAGCCATCTATTAAAATAGTCCATCAATATTTTTCAATTGCTTGATTTTATCACTATACATTTAAGAAAGTAAGTGCAAATGAAAGTACCTTATGTTAGGAGGATTAACGTAGAAAAGATGACAAGTATATTTGAGCTATACAGTTAACGTTTTTCTTTGAACTTATAATTTAATTGATGGAATGACAATGTATTTTCTAGATTGAAGTATAAAATTAGCATAGGGACGAGGACTGAAATAGAAAAACATGATAATTAGGAAGATTGATAGATATTATTTTCATTAATAATATCTTGTTTACAAGAGCTCTCAACCATACCATAACACATTGTTTTGTGCAGCCGTTCATTGTTTGGGTATAAATGGTTTAGGAGAGGTTTGACTGATAGAATTTGGAATTAGTTTGTTAATGATGGAAGAACTCAATTGAAGGGTTCATACATCTAGGCTAAGAATATGTGGCTCTGTGGTCAACAGAAATACTTCCTTTTAGATTGTTCCTTTTTTCAGTTGAAGGTATTACTTTGGTAATTTTCTTTTCTAATTAGAAGATGTAGAGCTGAATAATGATCAATACTGTCTCCTTCCTCTCCACCAAGGGCCTAATTCCCTACTAAGAACCGAGCAAAATAAAAGAGAAGTTAAGTTCATTTCCTTCATTATAACCATTCTGGGAAACTGGCATACTGAGAATGCCAAGGTTCCTATTCTAAACTTGAAAAGTGTTTGGACCGACTAAAAATGAGTTTCTATTTCCTTTTAAATGAGGTATAACAGCAGATGATGTTGTCATCCTAGGATAAGATATGGTTCATTAAGAGTTGTAAACCAGGTCCCTTGTAGATGAACGTAAAGCATCTATTCCCAACCTGTTTCTTTCTATGAATTCATGTCTGTTACAGAATGAAACGTTCATTTATCCTGTTGATTTTGGAAACTCCTACTCCAAGAACAATTATTACCAGCCAAAATTCTACTTTTTTTCTAACCATTTCTTGTCTGAATTTCTTTGGCTTTCGGAAGACTGTGTATTGATTTATCCAATTGTTGTACATGGTTGGTTAATGCTTGACTTAAAAGAAAATGTTGGTTTTTCATATCTTTTTTCGGGGTCCTTGCACTTGATTCAGATTCCATGCCTACGTTGTTAACTTTCCAACAAGGCTCATGACTGTTCTCTTTAATTCTCTGGAAGCCAAGTTCGGATGTTCCTCCTGTTCTTCACTTTTCCTTTTTGTCTAGTTTTTTGCAAGTTGCAGTAATTAATAGATAAATAAGATGGATTTAGTCTGACAGTCACCCCGTGTTCTTCCAGCGAGCCTTGGATGTGTTCTTCAAATCCTAAGCAGCTTCTTGTTAATGCCGCCATAGCCCATAGAGAGAGGTGTCTGGACAATGACACTGATGCCCCATTAATTTTGGACGTTTTGAAAAAGCAGGGGCATGTGATGCGTCTTTTATTCTTTTTCATAAAAAAAAAGGTTAGCATCACTTGCTACCAAAAAGAATCACAGCCAAGCAGCTCTGTTTGTACTTAAAACTGGTTCTTCCCAACTCCAAGGGATGAGGGAGGATAGAATCCTTTACAAATTGTATAAATCAAAATAAGAATCAATATCTTTTAGCCGACTTAACCCTTTCAAGTGAAAACGAAAATGGGAAGTTTTCTAACCAAAGACGGCGTTAAAAGCAAAACGGAACTAGAAGCAAAAACCAAGCTCAAAACAAGAACTGTTTTATGCCAAGTAGAAACCCTCTTTCTATTTTAGGGTATCTGTCAAAATTAACTGTCAAACCTTTTGGCGAGTTGGTAAAATTAGACAAACGAAAACAAAATCAAAGTTTTGTTGAATGTTATTAATTAAAAGCTCGTAACTTTGCTTTTGTTGAATATAACTTTTCTGACTCGTATGACTGGTTTAATCTTTAGAGCACGGTTCTGATAAATTCATGTTCAAAAACTGATATGTGGTTTTCTAACAAGCCATCTTAAATGGATCAGTATAACTCGGTTAATTTAGAAACTACTCAAAACCTTCTTTTAGTTTGCTTTACAACAAAACTGGAGCTAAATGGAATTGAAGATAAGAAGCTCAATTTTCTTCTACTTTTCGTTTAAAACAGCCAAGCTCGCTTCAGGTTTCTAATAATGTTTGTTGCTCCCCTACCCTACCACAGAAAAAGAGGCGATTTCCTTCCTTTCCTTGGGGACTATGTTACTATGTAGCAATTTCAAATCAAACATAAGAACAAAAATGTTACGTTTCCGACAGGAAAAGTTGGGGGATAGGAAGAGGCCTTCTTGTCTGCTTCGACAAGCCTTCTTGTCAACACCAAGAATTATTGATTTATAATTTGTTCCCCCCAAAAACACCTGATTTAGTCTTCCTTCGATTACTCAGTATTTTTCCATAATAAAGCTCCTTAATTTTGTCCTTTTTATAAATTTTAAAGGCTCTCTCCCTTGGACAGATCCGCCGTTTTGTCTCTATAAATGTGTTTAGCCACCTATTTCTCTGTTTCAAACTTTCCACCCATTCACAAAGATCAAAAAGCAGCACAACATTGAAACCAAAATGGCTGCTTTCTCTCATACCATCACCTTATCTATCAGATGTCAGTTCAGCATTGGTTTTAACCATGATCCCAGCAAGAACAGCCTTAAACTTAACACCACCTCTATTAGGTTCGTTAAGATTGATGCCCTGGGCCAAACTGCAAGCTTGCAGACCTCTTCAGAGGCAATTTTAGCTGAAAATGGAAGCACCCCGATAGAGCATGTACGTCAAAACATTCCAACAAAGAAGCAGTTTGTTGATCCTTATCGCCAAGGTCTCCTAATAGAAGGTGGGGTTGGCTACAGACAGACCGTTGTTATAAGGTCTTATGAAGTTGGAGCTGATAAAACTGCCACACTTGAAAGCATCCTGAATCTTCTTCAGGTGACAATTTCTCAACTTGATTTTATTATCAAAATTCAATACACGCGGTGTCGTGAAATAATATTAGTTTGTGTTCTTATAAATTTTCCCAAGTAATGTAGGAAGCAGCACTGAACCATGTGTGGATGTCGGGACTTCTGGGCAATGGATTTGGAGCCACGCATGGAATGGTTAGGAACAATCTCATCTGGGTTGTCTCAAGAATGCATGTTCAAGTTGATCATTATCCAATCTGGTAAGTCCTGCTCCCAGTTGTCATTTCCACGCAATCTAATTCAATGACTACAGCAGTTATCAAAGACGAAGAGGGATTCTTCTTTCATTGTTTGCTTACATGTTTTTTCATCTTTAAATTACCACCTGGGACTAGAAAGAGGATTGATTCAAACCTGGAGAGCTACCTAAGAACCCACTAGGAATACTAATATCAGTAACTTTTTTTTTAAAAAATTATTTTATTATGTACTTGCATTGTGTTGTGCACTGTATCATCATCTATGCTGGAAACAGCTTTGGAGGCATATTGGAGTTCAAATGCTTTTAATATTGTCATATGAAAATAGAAAAATTAGTGACAGTCAGTTGCGATGTATAAGGAAAGTAAGAGTCACTAAAAACCTAAAACCGAAGTGGACCCAACAATTTATTCAAGAAAGCTGCTTGCAGGGGTGAGATAGTAGAAATGGATACATGGGTTGGAGCCTCTGGCAAAAATGGGATGAGGCGAGATTGGTTGGTCCGAAGCCAAGCAACTGGCCATGTCTTTGCACGTGCAACCAGGTTGGTTCTATTCTTTAAGAGTCCCATTTCTTCTATACTATTTACATAAAGAAATCCTCAGTAGAAGTTTAATAATGGTACTGCCACCACAAACATCAAACAGCACTTGGGTGATGATGAATCAGACCACAAGGCGTCTCTCAAAAATGCCAGAAGAGGTCAGGGCTGAGATCTCACCATGGTTCATACACAAACAAGCAATCAAAGAAGAAGTTCCCGAGAGGATCAATAAAGTTGGCGGCAAGGCAAAATATATGAACACTAACCTCAAGGTATAACAATCGAATTGTTAGTCGGTTACATGTACCAGTTAGTTGACCAAGAATTGCTAATTCCATCTTTTGACTTTCAGCCCAAAAGGAGCGATTTGGACATGAACCACCATGTCAACAATGTCAAGTACATAAGATGGATGTTGGAGGTAATAACAAAAAGCCCTACAATTCATCCAGTCCATTAAAAACATGAAACATGTCACAGTTTTGTGTTCATTATCTCTTATTCAGACAATCCCAGACCAGTTTTTGGAAGATCATCAATTGTCGAGCATTGTACTAGAATACAGAAGGGAATGTGATAGTTCAGATATAGTTCAATCACTCTGTGAACCTGATGAAAATGGAATCCTTGGAAGGGGTTTAAGTGGAGGGAACGAAATGAGTCTGCTCAACAGATTTTCCTCGGCAGATGAGACCATACAGGTAAATGAATTTCTGGGATCTCTACCACTCAAATACACACATTTACTTCAAACCAGAGGAGCAGACAAAAATGAAGAAATTGTTAGAGGAAAGACTGAGTGGAAGAGAAAACAATCTGCTGTGTCATTTCGTTCCAAGTAAATGAAAAGCAAAGCTGCTATCAATTTCACTGTCATAAAATTCACGTTGCAACAGGACAAACTCTTCCATAAAACTAAATACGTATCTGAAGATTATTCGACATTCCAGTCTTGAAACTGTGGACAATGAAATGAAGATCCTCATAATAGTCCCATTGAAATCCAATGAGGTACTGTACTGACAAGGTGCCACAGCCCAGAAGTAAAAAAAAACATGGTTAGTTTTAATCGAAATAGTTGTTTGTTTGTGTATAGTCATGTTGGTGCTTGTGGAATCTGTTTCTTGGGTCTTATCAAGATAGATTCATTCAAAGCAGCCAAGTGTCGGCTTGTTTGTGCAAAATTATTGTTTTAATATAATTGTGAATTCTAACAAACACGATCAAAAATCACTTTTGATGTGAAAATATAAGGGGTTTTAAAGTAAGTTGCGCCTCCGTAACTATCTACATAGAGATGAAACAGAAATTCCGCCTGAACGTTTAAGGGAATGGGAGTGTGGAACCCTCTCCGCTGATTGATATGTGAGTGAATATGCTCATCTGCTCATGCTTGTAAATAATTGAAAATCCAAAGGCCTGTGGCACATATTTTAGTTATTAAGGAACAAAGACAAACAAATTGTAAACTCAGTGCTGCTATTGGCAGTAGGGAAATTTTCAACAATTAGTGAGGTCGGAATCATGAAGAAAATTGTTCTAACTCATGATCCACTAAAATAAGCATTTACAATTCTGTTGCTGATTGGGTATTTACAGCGCTGACCGATACCCCTATAAGATTAAGGAATCAAAGAATGGTGCACCAAGGCTAGCAACAAAATCAGAGTCTTTTTCTTTCTAAACTTCGATGTATTTGCCATGACCAAACAATCAGAAACATAAGTGTAGCAACTCCAACAGACGTCCAGATGATGACCAACCATACAGGCATTCGATTAGGATAGAGACCTAGCAAAATACCCATACAAACAGGTCTTTTGTTAGATTCAAAACTCTTATGTAAAGAATGGATTTAACATAAACATCCTAGAAAACATACAGCATACCATGTCCAAACTTGATACAGATGAGAAGTTCAACAATACAAATTGCCAGGGAAAGCCAGCAAAAAGCCCCGACTTTTTTCACCGGTTTCCTGAAAACAATTTGACGGTATTTTAGCAAGAACAAGCATATATTACAGCAAGTACAATGTGAAATCACTTGTAATTTATATTTGGAGGGACCGATAGAGTACCTGTCTTGGAGGTATGAATTGTACTCACGAATTGTTGGTATCGCAATCAACCACCACAAGATCAACCTATAAACTACCACAGGATTTCTAGGAGGAACCCAAAGACAAAACTTGAGAAAGAAAGTGTTCAGTTCTACTGTCAGGAAGACGATGCAAAGACTCAGAACTTGGATGAATCGCCAGGGACCAAGCATGGGGTGCCACTCATCTTTATCCCAATGAGCTGGTGTAAACTGTCCCAGTGTTCGTTTCACCTGAGAACTAATCTCCAAGTCAATAGATTGCAACTATTGAAATCAAAAATAAGAATATTAGCAAAAAGAAGACAGTAACTTGGACCAAACAATAGTCCAAAATCTAAAACTCTAAACTTCAATAGGCCAGCTTACAGTCCCTATAGATGCTCCAGTGCAGCTTGATGGCAAAGATAAATCAAAACAAATAGGGAGGAACAGTTATAATGCATTCATTAACTAATCAGCAAATAATGAGAAGGCATGTCTGGATATAATCCAGGAAAGAACTCTTGGGT